>CAUYQU010062291.1:0-53638 GCA_963574635.1 Cheracebus regulus | reverse complement strand
AGAGACAGGGTTTCACCATGTTGGCCAGGCTGGTTTACAAACTGCTGACCTCAAGTGATCTGCCCACCTTGGCCTCCCAAAATGCTGGGATTATAGGCATGAGCCACCATGCCCGGCTAATGATACTTGTGAAAACACAGTGAAGAAGACTTTATTCAGGACCATTGTCATAGGTGTAGGGACTACTGAAATGGGATTTTTGCAGTGCAGGTGAAAGATTGAGCTCAACTCTGACAGCACGGGCAAGTGGGAATTTAAGCTAAGAAGCAGGGTTGAGGGTAGTGGATGGAAGATTACTAAGGGAAAACAGAAACTGGGCACAGTGGCTATCACCTGTAATCCTAGCACTTTGAGAACCTGAGGTGGGAGGTTTGAGGCCAGGAGTTCAAGACTGGCCTGAGCAAGGTAGCAAAGTTTCATCTCTACATAAACTAAAAAAATTAGCTGGGCATGGTGGTGTGTGCCTGTAGTCCCAGCTACTCAGGAGGCTGAGGTTGAATGATCGCTTTAGCCCAGGAGTTCAAGGATACAGTATACTACGATTATGTCATTGCACTCCAGTCTAAGGAAGGAAGGAAAGGAGGGAGGGAGCAAGGGAGGGAGGAAAGAAAAGGAAAGAAGAAAGGAAAGAAAGGCATTTGGGTTAGGGGAATTTCTGGCTAAACTGACCTAACAGGATTCCTGTTGAAAGCAGCCCAGGGTGATCAGTTTTCATCTGGAAGATGATAGAAAATGAGGAACTCAGTAAGATATGAAAGGCAATCAGACATTGAGGGTAGGAGATTCTTGCCAAATTGACTTAGCAGGGTTTTTGCTAAAACTGGATTTTACAAGGAAGTACACAGATGGGCCTAGGAGGAAGTTCAGAAGCCTGACTAGAGTTCAGCCAAGCAAAGAATTTATGTCAGCCTCACTGGTCACAATTAGGTTATGTGCCCAAGTCCTACTTGAAGGAAGCTGGGGAGCCTGTCTCATGGGAGGAGGTTTCTGCCAGCCAGGAGGGAGGGAGAGGGAAATGGTCTCTTGGAGAGGCAGCAAACAGGATGCCTTATGAGGGTGTGGGTTGATATCATCAGAAATGCAGTCTAAAGTTGTTTCTGTGGCTGCCAATTTCTGCACATTGTACCTGTCATCACCTCTACTGGCTAGAGCAGCCCCTATCCTTTTCTGACTAGTTCCTAGTCACCATCCTTTAGGTCTCAGATTAAGAATCATTTCTTCCTGGAAGCCACCTCGTAGTCCTTCCACACTTGGCTGACTGTTCTTTTACTATATTTTTTCCTAATTTTTTTTTTTTTTTTTTTGATACAGAGTCTCACTCTGTTGCCCAGGCTGCAGTGGCGTGATCTCAGCGCACTGCAATCTCTGCCTCCTGGGTTCAAGCGATTCTCCTGCCTCAGCCTCCCGAGTAGTTGGGATTACAGGCACCTGCCACCACATCCAGCTAATTTTTGTATTTTTAGTGGAGACAGGGTTTCACCATGTCGGCCTGGCTAAGGTGACTGACCTTGGCTATTCTTGTGCTGTGTTTCGATACCATCCTACATTTCCCTTATCAAAGCTGGAATCATATGACAATCACTTGTTTAAACCATAAACTAACTAACTAGAAGCATCAACAGTACCAAAGCCAGACCCCATCTGTCTTGCTCACCATTATCTCTGCATGTAGTCTAGTGCCTGGCATGTAGTATGTGCTGAATAAATATTTTTTCAGATAAATGAATAAGCAAACAATGAATAAAAGCGGTTGAAGGCATTTCAATCTCACAGGTTTCTGGTGCTCTTAACCTTTTGTACCAGAAACCCCCAAGGCCACTGGGGCAGCAGTGGGCCAAGAATCTCAGGACTCACACTGCTGTCCTTGGCAAGGGGGCACATCAAACCCCACAGACGACTAGGCTGGGAGTGACAGCTCAGTTGTGAACTAATCCAGCCTGAAATTTAAGCGGTGGGGCATTGTCTCCTCATTGGAGACATGGGCTTCTTGTGGGAAAATTGCAAGGTGGGGCTGGCATAGATCATTGTGCAGTTTTGGCGGGCTCCAGCATGAGAGCAGTGTTGCCTAATAAACACTTCTATTCCTTTTTTTATTTTTTTTTTTGAGATAGAGTCTCACTCTGTCGCCCAGGCTGAAGTGAAGTGGCAGGATTTCAGCTCACTGCAACCCCTATCGCCTGGGTTCAAGCGATTCTCCTGCTTCAGCCTTCCACGTAGCTGGGATTACAGGCACCCATCACCATGCCCAGCTAATTTTTGTATTTTTAGTAGAGATGGGGTTTTACCGTGTTGTCCAGACTGGTCTCGAACTCCTGACCTCAGGTGATCCACCCATCTCAGCCTCCCGAAGTGCTGGGATTACAAGCGTGAACCACTGTGTCCTGTTCACTTTTAATTTCCTTTCGATTCTCTTTTATCACTAGTTCATTCTGTGACCTCCGCTGATTATATTATGTGTGCAAAGATACAATACCCTTGTCCATGTCCAACCTACTTTGTGACATTCTGTTTACTTCAGAACGAGGTTTACCCAAAATACCCTGTGCCAGAGAGGCAGGAGTCACCTATGCAGGTATCACATGTGGCATGAAAACAACAGGGAGAGCTTCTTTGAGGAGGCGATATGATGTGTTGAGAAGAGCACTAGACTCAAGAATCTAGAAGGGCTTCTAGTCCTGATGTGCCAGTGTTTGAGTCTGGGAAGGTCAGCAGGAACTAGAAACCAAACTCTTTTAGAGTCTTACTGAGTAGCAGGCTGGGCGCGGTGGTTCAGAAGCCTGTAATCCCTGTACTTTGGGAGGCTGAGGTGGGAGGATTGCTTGAGGTCAGGAGATTGAGACCAGCTTGGCCAACATGGTGAAACCCCATCTCTACTAAAAATACAAAAGTTAGCTGGGTGTGGTGGTAGACACCAGCTTCTCGGGAGGCTGAGGCAGGAGAATCACTTGAACCTGGGAGGTGGAGGTGCAGCGAGCAGGGATCATGCCACTGCACTCCAGCCTGGGCAACAAAGTAAGACTCTGTCTCAAAAAAATAAATAAATAAAATAAGAAAAATAAGAAAAAAAAGTTAAAAATCTTACTGAGTAGCTTGGACTTTATCCTGTGCCCTGGGGCATGACAGGGTCAATCAGAGTTTGTGTTTTCATTATTGAGACAGGATCTTGCTCTATTGCCCAGGCTGAAGTGCAGTGGTGTGATCTTAGCAGCCTCAAACTGCTGAGCTCAAGCGATCCTCCCACCTCAGCCTCCCTGGTAGCTGAGATTACAGGTATGCACTACCATGCCCAGGTAATTTTTTAATTTTTTGTAGAGACGGGGTTTCACCATGTTGCCTAGGCTGGTCTTGAACTCTTGGGTTCAAGCAATCTGCCTACCTCCCAGAGTGCTAGGATAACAGATGTGAGCCACCACACCCACCAAATCAGAGTTTTTAAAAGACCTTTTTGGCAATAGTGTGAAGGGTTTATTGAAGGGGAAAGATTGGATTGGAAGTGACAAGGTGCATTAGGATATAGTCCAGGTGAAAGGTGTTGGGGCATAGACCAGGACTGAAGCACTGGAGAAAAGAGAATGAATAAAGATCTTTTAGAAGGAGAACTGGGCGGGGCATAACAGCACATGCCGGTAATCCTAATGCTTTGGGAGACAGATGTGGGAGGGTTGCTTGAGCACAGGAGTTCAAGGCTGCAGTGAGCCATAATTGGGCCACTGCACTTCAGCCTGGACGACAGAGTGAGAACCTGTCTCTAAAAAGAAAAAAAGCCAGGCGTGGTGGCACGCACCTGTAGTCCCAGCTGTTTGGGAGGCTGAGGCAGGAGAATCGCTGGAACCCTGGAGGCAGAGGTTGCAGTGAGCCGAGATCATGCCACTGCACTCAAGCCTGGGTGACAGAGAGTTCTGAGACACTGTCTCAGAAAAAAAGTAAAAATAAAGCAGCAGCAGCAGCAGAACTGACAGAAAGGACTTAGAGACAATTAAATACGAGAAGGGGAAAAAAAGGGAAAAGGGGAGTCAAATGCATCTAGGGTCCAGAGTGCCTCACACAAATAGAAATAATTATTTCACAAATGCTTTGTTACCCCTGCATAAATGTATGTATGTATGGGTTGGCAGGCATTATAAAATATATTTCTTTCCAGGGCTGGTAAAAAAAAAATTACGCAAAATGGACTATATCAGTTTCCCAGACTTCAGTCATTGCATACCTCATTCACAACCTGCGCCATTAATTACTTAGTACTGTTCTTTATTTTGTTGTTTGTTTGTTTGTTTTTTGTTTGTTTGAGACAGGGTCTCACTCTGTTGCCCAGGCTGGAGGGCAGTGGTATGATCTGGACTCACTGCAGTCTTGACCTCCTGGGCTGAAGTGATCCTCCCACCTCAGCCTCCAGAGTAGTTGGGACTAGAGGTGCATGCCACCACACCCAGGTAAATTTTTTTTTTTTTATTTTGTAGTGATAGGGTCTCCCTATGTTTCCTAGGCTGGTCTCAAACTCTTGGCTTAAATGATCCTCCTGCCTCGGCCTCCCAAAGTGCCGGGGTTACAGACATGAACCACCTTGCCTGGTTTAGTATTGTTCTTTAAATGAAGTTATTTATTTATTTATTTATTTATTTTGAGACAGAGGCTCACTTTGTCACCCAGGCTGGAGTTCAGTGGCATGATCTCGGCTCACTGCAACCTCTGCCTCCTGGGTTCAAGCGATTCTCCTGCCTCAGCCTTCAGAGCAGCTGGGATTACAGGCATGTGCCACCACACAGGTTTTTATATTTTTATTAGAGTTAGGCTTTCACCATGTTGGCCAGGCTGGTCTCGAACTCCTGACCTCAGGTGATCCGCCCACGTCAGCCTCCCAAAGTGCTGGGATTATTACAGGCATGAGCCACCATGCCCAGCCTAAATAAAGTCACTTTTTAACCTAAATACTTACTGTAGGCTCATCCTAAAAAAAAGAAAAAAGAAAACAAAAAATACCAGCAAAAACCTCCTATATATGAAATCATGATTTTGATGTTCCAGTTATGTTTTTATACACATTGAAACAAATACAAGCCCATTTAAAATAAGTATCTGGTGGTGAGGGATGTATCTGGGTGCTACCTAAAATAATTATTTTGCATACCCTCAGTTGTGTGCAGGCCAGACTTGGGGAACCCCTGACCTGGGTGATAGTGAAAGCCACTAGAATGACACATCCTTTGCTTTCTTTGCCTCCCTCTTGACTTCCATTCAGATCGTATCAGTGTCCAGCCCTGGACTACCAGTGGGGTCTTTGCATCCATTATCAGCAAAGCCTTGCCTTGCAGGTAGTGACCTTTAGCAGAGCTGGGCTGGAGGCTGTCATCCAAACAAATGGTGGCTGACCTGGAATGTCTGTTTAACTCAGTGTCCCACATCCGAGCCTCTGAAGCTGCTACACGGCCAGCTCAGGCCAAATGAGCTCACCTCTCTCATATTCTGCAGCCAAGAGTGCAAATGGGGCCTTGGGAATCTCCATTTTCTCTCCTGGTATTGTCCCTGATGCTTTCCAAGGGTGACACATGGAAGTCTGAATGTGGAGGCTGCAACTAGATCTGCTTTTCCTCACATTTGATGTCTAAAGACCCTATAGACTGTTTCAATGTGAAGTTACATTAATTCTGCGCTAACTGGTGAGGTGATATGAGGCACATCACTAAACAGCTTCGGGCCTCCGTTTCCTCCTGTGTAAAGCAGTAGGTTAGGCTGGTGATCTCCAAAGTGTTTCTGGCCCTCACATCTTACTGTGCTGAATAGTTCAGGAACCATCGTACTTCTGTGAACTCCTTATTCAAGCCCCTTGCCCATTGATTTTTAGGATTGTTTGTTCTTTTTTTTTTTTTTTTTGAGACAGAGTCTCACTCTATTGGCCAGGCTGGAGTGCAGTGGCTCGATTTCAGCTCACTGCAACCTCTGCCTCCCAGATTCAAGCAATTCTCCTGCCTCAGGCTCTCAAGTAGCTGGGACTACAGGCGCCTGCCACCACGTCTGGCTAACTTTTTGTATTTTTAGTAGAGACGGGGTTTCGCTATGTTGACTAGGTTAGTCTTGAACTCCTGACCTCAAGTGATCTGCCCACCTCAGCCTCCCAAAGTACTGGAATTACAGGCATGAGCCACTGTGCCCAGCCAGGATTGTTTGTTCTTATATGTAAAAGTTATTGTGGTCATTATACGTAAATGTTTTATGTATATTGTATCATATTCATCTGTCACAAATATTGCAAAGATTTTCCCCAGTATTGTTGCAACCTTGTTTCTTACGTATTTTGCTGTGAAGACATTTCTACTTAAAAAAAAAAAAAGTCCCAATTGACAGTCTTCCTTGAGGATTTCAGCTTAAAAAGAACTTCCTCACCCCAAGAGTATAAAAGTATTTACTCACCGGGCACAGTGGTGTGTGCCTGTAGTCCCAGCTACTCGGGAGGCTGAGGCTGGAGGATTACTTGAGTTTAGGAGTTCTGGGCTGTAGTGCACTATGCTGATGGGGTGTCTGCACTAAGTTTGGCATCAATATGGTGACCTCCTGGGAGCAGGGGACCACCAGGTTGCATAAGGAGAGGTGAACCAGCTCAGGTCGGAAACAGAGCAGGTCAAAACTCCCGTGCTGATCTGTAGTGAATTGCCACTGCATTCCAGCCTGGGCAACATAGCGATACCCTGTCTCTTTAAAAAAAAAAAAAAGGAAAAAGAAAATATTTACTTAGTTTACCTTCTAGAATTGATTCATTTATTTTATTTTTAAATCATACATTGTTTGAAACATATAAGAAGCAAATAGAGATTCATCTTCATTTTATTTTTCAAATGGGTACTCCATTTAATGAATAATCTATTTTTTCACACAGATTTGGAATACATCATCTTTACAAAACATTCTTGAAAAAGTAGCCTGTTATACAGTTAGAGCAGTAAAAACTATTGACAATTATGCTGTGGCACATTTTAAACTGTTGTACTAATGGAATTATTATTTTTATGTATTTATATCTTAAAAACATAGTAACAATATTTACCCCCAGCCTCACTATAAACATTTTATGCATTCAAAAACTTACCATAAATGATTACTATAATGACTGTCAATGTATAAAAGCTTCAGAAAGAGCAGATTTCCCTTTTCTATCATGGTAATTAGTAGCGGTAATCATAGCAATTAGCAGCAGTAAAATATAAACCGCAATTTTAAAGAACGCAGTTTCTGTGATTTTGAGGCCAGTAGGACTAGGACATAGGGAAGTTATTCCTGAGACAAGGTCCCTGTGCAAAATTCGGAAGCTGGAGACATTCTGTCCCCAGGTTGCCCACTCCCTGCTCCAAGGACCCAGTGTTCTCTGGGCGTCACTCCACCATTTAGAATGTACTCTCAGATCCTCATTCACACTGAGGTGTTGATGACTGGTTGCTATCCAACACAGCAATTCTCATTAGAGTGTGAGGTATGTGGAAATTAACTTGTTACTAATAATAAAGTGCTGAATTTTGAAATAATTTACTTTTTAATAAATCTGAGTTAACTCACTGTTTCTCTTGAAATGAATTTGCTTGACACTTATTGGCTTGCTTCTTTTGTAAGAGAAAAAAGGTGTGCTGGTGGTTGTAACATCTTTGTTACCGCCCATAGGGATATAATGATAGAGCATTAAAACCCAGGCCCCCTTCAAATTGCCTTGTGAGTGAGTTTATGTACATATATATATATGTAATGTTGTCCAAGGGTAAATTTTTAATAAGATAACCAAATCTATAGTGGAAACGAGGAGGAATGAAACTGAAAACATTTTTTAGTAAAACTACAAACATTATGATTAATTCAAAATTAAGAGAGTAAATTTCCAATGTTCTCACTACAAAAAATGATAAATATTTGAGGTGATGGATATGTTAATTAGTTTGGTTTAAGTAATTCACATCGTATTCATAAATCATAACACCATTTTGTACCCCATAGATACATACAATTATAAATTATTAATTTGCAATAAAAATATATAAATAAATAAAATTATAGTTAAAAAACAGATAAAGCAATGACACAAATGAAATGTAACTAGTATTATTCACACTGAATACTCAATAAATATTTGTTGAATGAATGAATAAATGACTAAAACTCACTGGCTGGGCACAGTGACTCACTTCTGCAGTCCCAACACTTTGGGAGGCTGAGGCGGGAGGATCGCTTGAGCCCAGGAGGTCGAGGTTGCAGTAAGCTATGATGAAACCACTGCACTCCAGCCTGGCTGACAGAGTGAGACCCTGTCTCGAAAATATATATAATAGTGTTTGCCTTATTTCTTTGCCCACTCCCTTGAAGCTATTTTGTTAAAACTGTATTCTCTGATAGGAGTATGTCTCTTCTACAGTTTTCATCCAAAGTGAGAGACAAAAATTGAGAATTGAGACTCTAAGCTGAGGTTCCCAATGTCTACCTGCAACAGACACACACACACACACACACACACACACACACACACACACACACACAGTTCAGAGCCTCAAGATAGAGGAAGGAGACACTGAGAGTAAAATCCAAGTAACAGCCACCAAGTTGAACCTCTGAAACCACACCTTGTGGGCGGCCCCTGCAGCTCTTGTCCTCTCGTGTCTTCAGCCTTGCTGAGCTGCTATGTGTCTGCATTCCGTGTGTCATTTCTTTTTTTGTTTTTTGAGACAGAGTCATAATCTGCCACCCAGACTGCAACCTCCACCTCCCAGGTTCAAGCAATTCAAACAATTCTCCTGCCTTAGCCTCCTGAGTAGCTGGGATTACAGGTGTGCACCATTACATCCACCTGGTTTTTATATTTTTAGTAGAGATGGGGTTTCATCACATTGGCCAGACTGGTCTTGAACTCTTGACCTCAAGTGATCCACCCACCTCAGCCTCCCAAAGTGCTAAGATTACAGGTGTGAACCACTGCACCCAGTTTTTTTTTCTTTCTGAAATAGGGTCTAGCTCTGTCACTCCATCTGGAGCGCAGTTGTGCAATCTCAGCTGCTCACTGCAGCCTCTGCCTCCCAGGTTCAAGTGATTCTTGTGCCTCAGCCTCCTGAGTAGCTGGAATTACAGACATGCACCACCATGCCCAGCTAATTTTTGTATTTTAGTAGAGATGGGGTTTCACCAAGTTGACCAGGCTGGTCTTGAACTCCTGGCCTCAAGTGATCACCTGCCTCAGCCTCCCAAAGGGCTGAGATTACAGGCGTGAGCCACCATGACTGGCCTCCATGTGTCACTTCTAATTGCTGGAAGGAGAGTGGAGTTGGCACTGCTATTGGGAGCCACTGACTGGATGTGCTGCTTTTACCATTTGAGTGGAATATAGATAATTCCTCCCTCCCCAGCCTACTCACCCTGGCCCTTCTTCCATCAAACAAGAAGATAATTGAGGTCTCCGTGGCCTGCAAGAAACATCAAGTATTCACCTCAGGGGCCCTTCCAGGGAACTCATTGATTTGGCATTTCAGTTTCTACTCCACAAACACAGTTTTTCTACCAACAAAAGGTTTTTCAGTCCTTTTAAATTCATCTAAGGACAAAAACTATGCAGAGCAGTCAGGATAGAAGCCATGTGAGCCACAAACAACAAAGCACAAATTGCCTCCAGTGAGCATAGAGTTTCAGTGACTTCATGGTGGCTAAATATAGGCAAACACATGGTGTGTTGTGAGTGCCAGGGAGAACCATGATGCAATTATCCCCTCCTCGTGATGGAATAGAGAGGACCAGGGTCAGAGGGAAGAATGGGATTACCTAATAAATGGTCACTTGTCACAGTCCCCAACTCCACTCCCGTCCAAGGTTTGTACACACACGCACGCATGTGTGTGCAAACACACACACACACAAAATACATGACAAAGCAAACATTATTACACAGCTTTAGAACAACATATTCATCTTTTGATTGCGGTTAAAAATAAATTGCTTTAATTTTTAAATTTAATTGTTTTGATTTTCTTTTTACTCTTTATCACATAAAAAATTCATATCCACCATGGAAAATTTAGAAATCAGAATAACTGTTAATTTTTATTGAGCATTAACATGTGGCAGGTATTCCTTGTAGTAGGGGCTTTCATGATCAACTCATTTAATCCTCACAAAACTATCTGAGTGAGGTTCAATCATTACCCCTGTTTTATATTAGAACAAGGGTTGAGGATTAAGTAACCAGCTTAAGGTCACCTAGTTAGAAAAGTGAAGACTGGGAGTTAAACTACAGTTTTTCTGATTTCAAACTTCATGCATTTAAACTTGAGAGCACTCTATGCTAGGCAGAGTGGCTCACGCCTATAGTTCCAGTGCTTTGGGAGGCCAAGGCGGGTGGATCATTTGAGGTCAGGAGTTCAAGATCAGCCTGGCCCAACTTGGCGAAACCCTATCTCTATTAAAAATTCACCAGGCGAAGTGGTGTGCACCTGTAACCCCAGCTACTTGGGAGGCTGAGGCAGGAGACTTGCTTGAACCTGGGAGATAGAGGTTGCAGTGAGCCAAGACCGTGCCACTGCACTCCAGTCTGGGCGACAGAGTGAGACCCTGTCTCAAAAAAAAAAAAAAAAAAGCACTCTAGTCTAGTGCACCAGTGCTGTTCAATAGAAATATACTGTGTGAGCCACATATATAATTTAAAATTTTCTAGTAGCCATGTTAAAAGAAGAAAAAAGAAACAGGATTAATTTGGATACTGGTTCATTTAGCCCAATATATCCAAAATATTATAATTTCAATATTTAACCAATATAAAAAATAACTAATTAGATACTTCATATTTTTCTCTTCAGATCAAGTCTTTAAAACCCAGTGTGTATTTCACAAATATAGTACATCATCAAGGGCCCAATAAATCCATGTCACTAGTGGCTGTCATATTGGACAACACAGACGTTTCCATCATGGCTCTATTGGACAGTGCTGCTCTAGGTTATACTGAGAGTCAAAAAGAATAAAAGTCACCAATAAATTACCCATCTATTTCAATGTATAGTACCCTCCTGTTTTCTGTGCATGTATATATACATATACACATAATCATTGTGCCCGGCTATAAATTGTGTGTGTGTGTGTGTGTTTTGAGACCCTGTTGCCATGGCTGGAGTGCAGTGGCACAATCTGGGCTCATTGCAACCTCTGCCTCCTGGGTTCAACCAATTCTCCTGCCTCAGCCTCCCGAGTAGCTAGGATTACAGGCACATGCCATCACATCTGGCTAATTTTGTATTTTTAGTAGAGATGGGGTTTCACCATTTTGTCTAGGCTGGTCTCAAACTCCTGACCTCCGGTGATCCACCCGCCTTGACCTCCCAAAGTGCTGAGATTACAGGCATGAGCCACTACCCCTGGCCTAGCATATTGTTTTTTAAGTTAAAACAACTTTTTTAGAGTTGGGTCCTGCTATGTTACCCAGGCTGGAGTGTAGTGGCTATTCATAGGCACAATCATAGTGCACTACAGCCTCAAATTTCTGGGCTCAAATGATCTTCGTGTCTCATACCCCGCATAATCATCATGCCCAGCTCTAAATATAGGTGTTTGTTTATTTGTTTTTGTTCTGAGATGGAGTCTTGCTCTTTTGCCCAGGCTGGAGTGCAGTGGTGCTATCTCAGCTCACTGAAGTCTCCGTCTGCTGAGTTCAAGTGATTCTCTGGCCTCCCGAGTAGCTGGGACTACAGACATGTGCCATCACGCCTGGCTAATTTTTGTATTTATTTATTTATTTGAAACAGAATCTCACTCTGTGACCCAGGTTAGAGTGCAGTGACATGATCTCCACTCACTGCAACCTCTGCCTCCTGAGTTCAAGCGATTCTCCTGCCTCAGCCTACTGAATAGCTGGGATTACAGGTGTGTGCCACCACACCCGGTTAATTTTTGTATTTTTAGTAGAGACAGGGTTTCACCATGTTGCTCAGGCTGGTCTCAAACTCCTGACCTCGTGATCCACCTGCCTCAGCCTCCCAAAGTGCTGGGATTACAGGCGTGAGTCACTGTGCCCGGCCAATTTTTGTATTTTTAGTAGAGACGGAGGTTCACCATGTTGACCAGGCTGGTCTGAAACTCCTGACCTCAGGTGATCCACTCGCTTTGGCCTCCCAAAGTGCTAGAATTACAGGCATGAGCCACTGTGTCCAGCCATATAAATATAGTTTTAATATTTTTTTTCCTCTAACAAACGTGTGCAGCCCTCCAGTGAGTTTGGCTCCCTGTGTGTATGTGGGGCACCATTGAGGTGCTGAAATAGCATGGGATTTGGAGTAAAAAGACTCCAACACTTGACGTCTCTGTGACATTGGACAAGCTATTTTCTGAACCTCAGTTATCTCATGTGAGGATGAAACAAGATAAAGTATGCAAAATGCCTTATAAATGAAAGTTACTCCCTACTCCCTTTATTTTTTTGATCTGATGCAATAATTGTACATATTACTGGGATACAGAGTGATATTTGGAAACGTGTACAATGTATAATGATCAAATCAGGGTAATTAGCATACCCATCATCTCAAATACTTATCATTTCTTTGTGTTGTGAACATTCAGAATCCTCTCTTCTAGGTTTTTTTTTTTTTTTAGACAGGGTCTTGCTCTGTCACCCAGGCTGGAGTGCAGTGGCACCATCTCAGCTTATTGCAACCTCTGCCTTCCAGGTTCAAGCAGTTCTCCTGCCTCAGCCTCCCGAGTAGCTGGGATTATAGGCGCACACCACCACTCCCAGCTAATGTTTGCATTTTTAGTAGAGACTGGGTTTCACCATCTTGGCCAGGCTAGGCTCAAACTACTAACCTCAGCTGGGCTTATAGGCGTGAGCCACCATGCTCTGGCCTCTTCTAGCTCTTTGAAGATACACAATAAATTATATTCACCCTACAGTGCTGCAGAACATTAGAACTCATTCCTCTTATCTAGCTGTAATTTTGTATCTCTTAATCAACTTCTATGCATCCTTCCTTTCTCCCACCCTTCCTAACCTTTAATACTACAATTCTCCTCTCTACTTTCATGAACTCAAAAAAGTTTTTTTAGCTTCCTCATATGAGTGGGAACATGCAGTATTTATCTTTCTGTGCCTGCTGTGTTTCATTTAACATAATGTCCTCCAGGCTCTTCCATGTTGATGTGAATGCCAAGATTTCATTCTCTTTTTAAGGCTGAATAGTATTCCATTGTGTATATATACCACGTTTTCTTTATCTGTTAATCTGCTGATGGTTGTTTAACCTGATTCCATATCATAGCCATTGTGAGTATCGCTTGTCTGTCTGAGTCTCACTCTGTTACTCAGGCTGCAGTGCAATGGCGTGAACTCAGCTCACTGCAACCTCCACCTCCCAGGTTCAAGTTCTTGTGCCTCAGCCTCCCCAGTAGCTGGGATTATAGGCATGCATCACCACACCTGGCTAATTTTTGTATTTTTAGTAGAGTTGGGGTTTTACCATGTTGACCAGGCTGACCTCAAGTAATCTGCCTGCCTCAGCCTCCCAAAGTGTTGGGATTACAGGCGTAAGCCACTGTGCCCAGCCTATCATAGTTATTGTAAATAGTTCTGCAATAAACGTGAGGTTTCAGGCATCCCTTTGACACACTGATTTTCTTTCCTTTGTATAAATACCCAGTAGTAGGATTGACAGATCATATGGTAGCTCTATTTTTAGTTTTTTTTTTTTTTTAAGAAACTACCATATTCTTTTCCATATGGCTATACTAATTTACATTTTCACCAACAGTATATAAGAGTTCCCTTTTCTCCATGGCTTTGCCAGTATTTGTTGCTGTTTGTTTGTTTGTTTGATAATAACCATTCTATTAGAAGAAAACGTAGGGGATATGCTTCAGGACAGGGTCTGCACAAAGCTTTGAGCTAAGACTTCAAAAGCACAGGCAACAAAAACAAAAACAGACAAATGGGACTATATTAAATGGCAAAGCTTCTGCATAGCAAAGGAAGTAATCAACAAAGTACAGAGACAACCCTTAGAGTGGGGGGAAATGATTCGTCTGACAAGGGGCTAATATCTAGAATACACAAGGAACTCAAACAACTCAACAGCCAAAAACCCCAAATAAATCTGATTTAAAAATAGGCAAAGAGACTGAAATGGACATTTCTCAAAAGGCATATAAATGGCCAAGAAACATATGAAAAAATACTCAATATTATTAACCATGAGAGAAATGCAAATTGAAGCCTCTTTTAAGAAGTACAACTGGTTCACTCTCTCACACAGGCTGGAATACAGTGGTGTGATCTCGGCTCAGTGCAACCTTCACCTCCTGGATTCAAGTGATTCTCTGCCTCAGCTTCCTGAGTAGCTAGGACTATAGCCATGTGCCACCATGCCCAGGTAAGTTTTGTATTTTTAGTAGAGACAGGTTTTTGCCATGTTGGCCAGGCTGATCTCAAACTCCTGGCATTAAGTGATCTAACTGCCCGGCCTCCCAAGGTGCTGGGATTACAGGTGTGAGCCACCACACCTGGCCCTCTTTTCATTCCTCTTGGGTATATAACTAGGAGTGGAATTGCTGGACCAAATGGAAAGTCTATGTTTAAATTTTTGATGAGCTATTAGATTATTTTCCAAAGTGATGGCACCATTTTACATTTCTATCAGCAGTATATGAAGTCTTCAATATTTTGACATCCTCATCAACACTAGTTATTATTTGACCAGTTAAGTTTTGTATTTTTAGTAGAGACAGGGTTTTGCCGTGTTGGCTAGGCTGTCTCAAACTCCTGATCTCAGGTGATCTGCCCGCCTTGGCCAAAGTGCTGGAACTACAAGCATGAGCGACTGCAACTAGCCAATATACTCTTATGTCTCTCGTATGTGTGTGTGTGTGTGTACTAAAAGATCAGACTTAAAGAGATTTCAGTCAATGGTCAGGCCAAAGTATCTAGGTCTGCACTCCTAACCCAGGAAGAGCTTTTGTTGGTCATTGCTAACCGTGGCATTTTTCCAGTGTAAGTAAACTTGTTCTTACTCTTTCTCTCCATTTTTTGCAGATAAATTTTGAGAGGTTTTTCTCTTCTAGGCCTGGCGGGAGTTGCTGTATGAGGACAGAGTCTGATTTCAGGAAGAGTCAACCTCTCCACTGCCTTTGTTTGATGTTTTGCTGCCCTAGATGAAGAAAGCTCCACAGCTGGTCAGGGGACATACAGGGTAAACTCAGAATGAGAAGTTTTTTGTTTTATTATTATTATTATTTTTAATAGAAATGCGGGTCTTACTATGTTGCTCAGGCTGTTCTCGAACTCCTGGGCTCAAGCCATTGCCCTCCTCTGTCTCCCAAAGTGCTGGGATTATAGGCGTGAGCCACCACACCCAGACAAGAAGTCTTTAGGAGCAACTGCAAGATGCCATGGCTCCTTGCCCTTCCTAAGCCAGGAGCATGCTCTAACTGTGGGGACAAAAACAGACAAACGAACGACCCCACAATTCTCCATCTCTACAGATTGACAGCAACACACAGCCTCCCATCAGGAAGGAATCCATGAAAATCTGACTTCTCATTGGGTCGGGTGAAACAGGTTGTTAGAATAGCAAGGCACCGCTGATTTTATATTGTTGCAGGAGCGGCTGCAAGAAACAGAGCCCTCGAACACCGAATGCAAAAGGAAGGAGTTTATTATTACGGCCGGGAGATGAGTGATAATTTGTCCAAACTCAGCTCGTCTAACAAAGGGAGGTTCTGCCTTTATATAGGCTTATACTCTAGATATTACACGTGTTTATTAGGTTTACAGCCTTAGAAATCACATATGAAAGGGTTTTGGGTTTACAGTTTTAGGAATCACATATGAAGAGGTTTCGGGTTTACAGTTTTAGGAATCACATATGAAAAGGTTTCAGGTTTACAGTTTTAGGAATCACATGTGAAAAGATTTGGTCTCCGGATGGAGGAGTGGGGTGGTGGTTTGATCTTGTTTTAAGTAAAAACAGTGTCTTCCAGAGAGTTTCCCCAAAACCAAGTGTGTTATTTACAGGAAGGTAAAGTCAGGAGGCACCAGCAGGCCAGCCTTTTCTTCTATTGAAATGCAGTGCGGAAGACAGAGGGGATAGGTAATCCCAGATGCCTGGGTCTCCTTCCTCAATATAGATATATTTAAGTGGACAAACTACTGCTGTAGAGGCAGATTCCCTGAGAAATTACCAAAAAGAAGTTAAACATGAGCTTTTAGACAGTAAGAAAATCTTGAGATGATGGTTTGGCATCACCAGCTGTTTCAATTACCTCTCTCTTCCCTGAGCTCTCTTCTGCACAAGGCATCATTCTCCACACTCTCTCATTTCTAAGGAAAAGGGCACAATTCCTCCACAGCCGCACACGTACCCCTCTGCCCATGTCTTCTGTTAATTTTTTTTTTTTTTGAGATGGAGTCTCACTCTGTCGCCAGGCTGGAGAGCAGTGGCGTGATCTCAGCTCACTACAAACTCTGCCTCCCAGATTCAAGCAGTTCTCCTACCTCATCCTCCTGAGTAGCTGGGACTACAGGCATGTGCCACCACATCCAGCTAATATTTATATTCTTAGTAGAGATGAGGTTTCAGCATGTTGTCCAGGATGTTCTCAATCTCTTGACCTTGTGATCCACTTGCCTCGGCCTCCCAAAATACTGGGATTACAGGCATGAGCCACCATGCCTGGCAATTTTTTTTTTTTTTTTTTGAGATGGAGCTTCACTCTTGTTGCCCAGCCTGGAGTGCAATGGCTTGATTTCTGCTCACTGCAACCTCCGTCTCCCAGGTTCAATTGATTCTCCTGCCTCAGCCTCCCAAATAGCTGGGATTATAGGTGTGCACCACCACACCCGGCTAATTTTTGTATTTTTAATAGAGACGGCGTTTCACCACGCTGGCCAGGCTGATCTCAAACTCCTGACCTCAGGTGATCCACCCGCCTCAGCCTCCCAAATTGCTGGGATTACAGGCATGAGCCACCGTGCCTGACCTTTTCTGTTAATCTTGAATGAAAAAAAGTGTATGTCCTGAAAAATATCCCCTATGTTTTATTTTAATAGAATGGCTAGTATAAAAAAGTCAAGCAATGAACAATAGAAACAACTGGAACTTATCCTCAGATTCGCCCTCCACTCAAAGTGTATTCCATCTTCCTTCAGAAACAACCTCTCTGAGCAATTCCATGTGTTAACAAATATCCACTTGACACTCACCATTGAGAAGCATGAGCCCTCAAGTACTGTGCTCCAAGCTATAGACACGGATAAGACTCAGTCGCTGCCTATTCAATTCAGTGTATTTCATTTTGAATCTAATTTTTAAAAAGCCATTGACTAGTTAGTCTACAATGTTGCCAATAATGTCCTAGGCTTTGACTTTACCAAAAAAACAGTTTTTAAAAAAGTAAGACAGGCTGGTCACAGTGGCTCTTGCCTGTGATCCTAGCACTCTTGAAGGCCAAGGCAGGTGGATCACCTGAGGTCAGGAGTTCCAGACCAGCCTGGCCAACGTGGTGAAACCCCATCTCTTTAAAAAAAATACAAAAATTAGCCAGGCATGCTGGAGCGCGTCCATAATCCTAGCTACTGGAGAGGCTGAGGCACAAGAGTCACTTGAACCTGGGAGGTGGAAGTGGCAGTGAGATGAGATTGCGCCACTGCACTCCAGCCTCAGCAACAGAGCAAGACTGAGTCTCAAAAAAAAAAAAAACTAAGTCAATTCTTGCTCACACTGGGGAGTTCTCAACCTTGTTGAGGGGCAGACAGAAGTATATGATGGCTATAATACAGTGTTGTTGTGGTTTGTGCTGTGTCAACTTAGTTAAACTGGTGTTCTCAGGGTCTCCTTCTCTGTATGGTTCTGGGTTAAAGTTGGGCAAAATAACTTGCATGAGATTTAGAAGAGTAGTCATTTCTCTGAGAGTTATTTGATGGTAAGATGAGATGACCAGCAGACACAGAGGTGTCCAGCTGTTTCTAGCTTGTTCTCACTCTCCCTCTCTCTGTGACGAGCCTGGTCCTGCTGACCAACAGTGGCCCCTGCCCAATATCAAACTCTTATTTGTGAATTGACAAAGAGGGTGGCAACCTAGAGGCAACAGCTTCCCATGGATGCCTCTACCTCAGTGATTGGACATACTTGGCTTTTTGGATGGACAGATGGGCAACTCTTCTCTGATCCTCTAACTTCCACATCTGGATCTTCACTTCCCCAGCTCTTTTGTAAATTCTAACTCTTTAATCTATGAGATTAACTCCCTTATCCCATAGCACTTATAGTGACTCTGTTGCTCTCCTGCCTAAGTGTGCCAAGGTAAGGAAAAGATACATGAGAAGAACAGCAGAGTCATTCAGGAGATGAAAAACAAAACTAAAGAAAGGAGGTGAAGACTTGAAGGATGGGTAGAGTTCATAATCTAAGGGTGAGTACAGACACAGGCAAATGATATTACATACAGCAAATGGTATTACAGTATGTCAGGATTTGTAACAGATCTTTGCAAAGTGTTATAGAATCACGGTAGAGGGAGCAGTGAATCCTATAGGCAGTTTGAGAAAGTAAAAAAAAGAGGGAGGTAAAAAACTGTGCCAGGGCCAGGTGTGATGGCTCATACCTGTAATCCTAGTGTTTTGGGAGGCCAACGCTGGAGGGTTGCTTGAGTCTGGGAGTTTGAGACCAGCCTGGGCAACATAGCAAGAATTCACCTTTACCAAAAAAAAAAAAAAAAATTAGCCAAGGCCGGGCACAGTGGCTCATGCCTGTAGTCCCAGCACTTTGGGAGGCTGAAGTGGGCTGATCACCTGAGATCAGGAGTTTGAGACCAGCCTGGCCAACACTGAAACCCCATCTCTACTAAAAGTACAAAAATTAGCTGGGTATGGTAGCACACACCTGTAATCCCAGCTACTTGGGAGGTTGAGGCAGGATAATTGCTTGAATCCAAGAGGCAGAGGCTGCAGTGAGCTGAGATCATGCCATTGCACTCCAGCCTGGGCAAGAGAGTTAGACTCTTCTCAAAAAAAAAAAAAAAAAAGAAAGAAAGAAAGAAAAGAAAAGAGAAAAAAAGAAAGAAAAAAAGAAGGGAAAAGAAAAATTAGCCAGGCATGGTGGTGCATGCCTGTAGTCTTAGCTGTTAAGGATGCTGAGGAGGAAGGATCACTCAAGCACAGGAGTTCGAGGGAGCAGTGAGCTATGATACAGGCACGGTGACAGAGCAAGACCTGTCTCAAAAAATACTGGCTGGGCGCCATGGCTCATGCCTATAATCTTAGCACTTTGGGAAGCTGAGTTGGACAGCTAGCTTGAGCCAGGAGTTCCTTGAGCCCAGCAGTTTGAGACCAGCCTGGGCAACAGAGTGAAACCCCATCTCTACAAAAAATATAAAAATTAGTCCAGCATGGTGGCACACACCTGTAGTCCCAGCTACTTGGGAGACTGAGGTGAAAGGATTGATTGAGCCTGGGATATCAAAGCTGTAGTGAGCCGTGATACCACCGCTGCACTCCAACCTGGGCGACAGCCAGACCTTGTCTCAAAGAACAAACAAACAAACAAATGCCGCCCAAAACAAAGAAACTGTGCTGGGTCTTGAAGCAGGAGAAGGGAGAGAAAGGCATTCTAGACAGACTGAACAGCAGATCCAAAGAGCTGATATCTCTGGAAATGGTAGGTGGGAAGAGCCAGGGTATAAAAAACCTTAGCAGTTTTAACTTTATTCTGTAGGCAATTGCTTCTCAGCCTTCTGGCTAAGATCAAGTGTAGTATTCTACATGCAATTGGAGTGCCATCAATGCTTTAAACAGGGAAGCATTATGATCAAACCTGTGTTTCCTAAAGATAACTTTAGCAGCAGTTGTTTAGGATAAGGCCTTGGGGAAAGAAGGAACTGGAAGGGATGAAATTTATATATCAGAATTCAGATGAGGAAAAAAAATTAACTTCTTCACTTTTTTTTTTTTTTGAGACAGAGTCTTGCTCTGTCGCCAGGTACCAGGCTGGAAGGCAGTGGCGTGATCTTGGCTCACTGCAACCTCCGCTTCCCCAGTTCAAGCAATTCTCCTGCCTCAGCCTCCCAAGTAGCTGGGATTACAGGTGCGTGCCACCACACCCAGCTAATTTTTGTATTTTAGTAGAGATGGGGTTTCACCATGTTGGCCAGGCTGGTCTCGATTTCTTGATCCTCATGATCCACCCGCCTCATCCTCCCAAAGTACTGGGATTACAAGCATGAGCCACTGCACCTGGCCTTTTCACTTTTTTTTGAAACAGAGTCTTGCTCTGTTGCCCAGGCTGGAGTGCAGTGGTATGATCATAGTTCACTGCAGCCTTGAATTCCTGGGCTTAAAGAATCGTCTCCCCTCAGCGCCCCTAGTAGCTGAGATTATAGGCGCACATCACCACACCTGGATAATTCTTTAGTTTCTTATAGAGACAGTCTCTCTGCATTGCCTAGGCTAGTCTGAAACTCCTGGCCTCAAGGAAGCCTTCTACCTTGGTCTCCCAAAATGCTGGGATTACAGGTGTGGGACACTGCACCAGGCCTGCTTCTTCATTCCTTGTAACTTGCTTCATCCTTCTCTCAAGACCCCATTCCTCTAATGGTTAGGGTGAGGTGATGACTTAAACTTCCCAATTAAAGCCAATTCTGTCCCATCTAACTTTAAAAAAAAAATTGGCAGAATTGAGGGTTGATAACTCAACTTTTGCTGAGAAATAACAGTCTTTCAAATGTAAATTCCTCAGTCTTCCAAACACCCCCTAAAATTTGTTTCTCTCCTCCTGAGAAGACTCCCCTTCCTCCCTCCCAAGATGGTAGCCGGGAACAGTAAGGCCCTACAGAGCCTCATGGCCTCCTGGGAGAGGCTGCTGTTGTGCACGTGCTCTCTGGCTGAGCTGCCTTCTGCTTATCTCTGGCCATTGCCTTCGGTTCTCTGCCTCTGCTGCTGGGTGGCATGAAGCTCAATGTGTTCCCTTCGCTTGGGAAATGCACAGCCCTGTTCCCGCTTGGAGCGCTGCCACCCCCTCCCTAGTGACTTGGCTCCACCTCTACTCATGCTGGTTCTGCAGATCTTCTGAGGTCAGGCTGCAACTCCCAGCTGGTCACCAGTTTGGACTCCTCTAAAGATGACACTGTACCTCTCTCTCCATGATGACCCTCATAGTGGAGACTGCAGTGCACCATCTAGATCTACCCTTCAGATCGCCAGGAATGTTGGGTGCAGATGGTGCACAGCTGAGTTCTTTCTTAGGTATGCCTCTCCTGGGTGGGGAAGGGGAATGCACCTAATGAGTGGTCAAAATAAGGATACAAAGATTCAGCTAGTTACCTTGCCTCAATTCAGAACTATTTATTTATTTGAGATGGAGTCTCACTCTGTCACCCAGGCTGTAGTGCAGTGCCACAATCAGCTCACTGCAACTTCTGCCTCCTGGGTTCAAGCAATTCTCTTGCCTCAGCCTCCCAAGTAGCTGGGATTACAGGCACATGCCACCATCCTGGGCTAATTTTTTGTATTTTTTAGTGAAAACGGAGTTTCGCCCTATTGGTCAGGCTGATCTCAAACTCTTGGCCTCAAGTGATCCACCCATTTTGGCTTTTCAAAGTGCTGGGATTACAGAAGTGAGCCGCCATGCCCGGCCATTTCAGAGCAATTCTAAAAGACTATCCCAGCTTCAGAGCTCCCCAAGGGGATCAATGGAGCCCTTTATCAACAGTGCCAGAGTTCAATTTCTCCCTCTGCCCAGACCTTACTCCCTGACAGTTATAGTTGCCAAGAGCAGCTCCCTGTAACCTCCAGAGGTTGCCACCTAAAGCCCTCATGCCACCCCCAGGGAAGTGTCTGAAAATTCATTGAAAACCAACTGCCTAAAGGCAGATTCATTGGAGAAAAGGCATAAAAACATTAACATGCTTGGGAGGAAATTACAGAATGATTACCAAAAAAACACAGTGCGGTCCAGAAGCTCCCCTTTTTTCACAGGGGAGGGGGAGGTGGGAATTGTAGACAATTCTTTAAAGGGGTAGTAAATCATTAGGGAGAACAAATGGTGTTGGGAGCCACCAGAACAGAAAGGGAAGAACAGAGTTTGCTTCACAGGAACAAAGGTTGTCTTATTATGCAACTAGGGTTCCCCACCCCCAGTAATCACTTGGAGCTACCCTCAGAAGAGAGGAAAAGTCAGCCTCAGCATAGTGAGACTGCAGTCTCTTGTCTCATGGTTGATCATTCCTGGTTAGTTGATGAGCTAAGCTTTCTTAGAAGTCAGATAAGCAAATTCCAGAGAGGGTCCCTTCCTGTGCTTCTTCTAGAAAGAGGACCAGACAGACAAGGAGGTTCGGGGAAAGAACAGAGAGACTTTGGTTCTAAGGCTTATTTCTGAGGCCTTTTAATTTTCAAAGCACTCCCATGACACGTTTTGGGGGATCGTTTTCTCTGCTCCATCAGGCACTTCTGGATCCGTTCCAGGCTGCAAGGGAGCTGGCAAGGCCCAAAGGTTGATGCATGGGTACCTGGTACCTTTCTCTGACTAAGCGCATTTTTGGATGGCTCAGTGGGGGCATGCTGCCAGACACGCTCTTCCCAAAGCACAAAATGAAAAGTAGGCCTAAGTCCTTCGTGCTACTTCTCTTGCTCAATGTAGATTGAGCTAAATCAGGTGCATGGCAATCTTGGTCTCTAAGTGTCCAAAACATCTTCCCTCCAGTCCCATCCCCTCTGCTTCTCTCTCATGTTCTTCCCACAGCAGAAGGCATTCTACCACCTCTTCTAATGGGAACTCCTCTTTATCCCATAGCTTATAGCAAAACCCTGTGATCCAAGCCAACTGCTCTTGACTCTTTAAGCTGATTATTGCACAATGGTCTCTCATTGGCAAACCCACTCTTCTATTTTATAGTGCTGGGTCTCAGACTATATTCTCTCTCTCTCTCTTTTTTTTCAGAGAGAGGGAAACAAGATCTTGTTCTGTCACTAAGGCTGGAGTGCAGTGACCTGATCATAGCTCACTGCAGCCTCAAACTCCTGGCCTCAAGCGATCCTCCTGCCTTGGCCTGACAAAGTGCTGGGATTACAGGCTTGAGCCACTGTACTGGCTTCAGACTATATTCTTGTCAGTTGCCTTCCTTTACATTTTGCCAATAGGAGCACTAGGGGAGACTGAAGGATTGGAGAAAGGCGAAGAAAGTGTTTCCTGTTTACCCGCTGTTCCTGTGAGAACCGCCCTGGGCATGGCACTTTCGCAGCACTTGGTACCAGAAAAGAGAAGGAGAATAAAACCCTTCCTATCACATCTGTCTGCTTTCTTAACTTTTATCTTCCTAGTTGGACTATAAACTCTGTGAGGACAGCCCACCTGTCTTCTTCTTTTTTTTTTTTTTTTTTGAGATGGAGTCTTGCTCTATTGCCCATGCTGGAGTGCAGTGGTGTGACTACAGGTCACTGCAACCTCCACCTCCTGGATTCGAGCAATCCTCCCACTGCAGCCTCCCAAGTAGCTGGATTATAGGCATGTGCCACCATGCTCAGCTAATTTTTTGTATTGTTAGTAGAGACGGGGTTTTGCCATGTTGGTCAAGCTGGTCTGGAACTCCTGACCTCAGGTGATCTGCTCGCCTCAGCTACCCAAAGTTCTGGGATTACAGGCATGAGTCACCATGCCTGGCCTAATTTTTGTATTTTTAGTAGAGACAGGGTTTCACCATGTTGGTCAGGCTGGTCTTGAACTCCTGACCTTAGGTTATCCACCTGTCTTGGCCTCCCAAAGTGCTGAGATTACAGGCATGTGCCAATGCACCTGCCCCTACCTGCCTTCTTTACCCTTGTTTCCTACATGAAAACATTTAGCATGCAGATGCACTTGTGGCAGATATGCAGCCAAGATTTGTGGTTAAATGGATTGATTGAAATATTCAACCCAGGCTTTGTCACTGAGCCTGGTGGTCCTGATAGTTCCATATCCCTCTGGGGGGCTATCCACTCCATATTGACCTATGCATTGCCCTCCAGGATTGGCTTCAGGACAGAGAGGCAGTGAGCATTGGCATTGTACTTTAAAATGTTTGCCGGGGCCTCTCCTCTGAATTCCTATTGCACTATGCTGATTTCACTACGTAAACAATTATCACTTGCAGTAAATGTTACCTCGTATGTGTCTCCCCTCCCCACCAGGGCATGAAGAACTTGACACAACACACTAGCACATAGAAGGCACTCAACAGTTTAAGGTCAAAAACAAACATACACAAATATGTCATCAAAAGAGATTCTTCATTTTTTTTTGAAACATGTTCTCACTCTGTTACCCAGGTTGGAATGTAGTGGCAGCTCACTGCAGGCACAATCTCCCTGGGCTCAGGTGATTCTTTCACCTCAGCCTCCCGAGTAGGGGAGACTACAGGTACGTGCCACTACACCCAGCTAATTTTTGTACTTTTTTTGTAGAGATAGGGTTTTGCCATGTTGCCCAGACTGTCTTGAACTGCTGGGCTCAAAGATTCTCCTGCCTTGGCCTCCCAAAGGGCTGAGATTACAGGCATGAACCACTGTTCCCAGCCTAAGAGTCTTTTCAGGTAGGAGGTAGAAGCTAGAAATTAGAAAAATAAAGGGAGCCAGAATGGGGACTCTTCCAAGCAGTGCAGAGCAAGTAGGAGAGGAAGAGGCGGGACTGGTTGCCTGTTTTCCTTTTTTTGCATGACAGACCCTCACTGATACAGCCAGACCCGAGGAAATCCTTTCAAACCCCCTAGGGAAAACAACATGTTTCTGCTTTCAAATGTACTTGTTATAAATTTTGCCCCAGGAGGCAAAATAAAATTATAGCTAAGCCTACACATCAGTGAGCTGTATTGTGACAGAAAACATCAAACAACTCTTTTTTACTTTGGATTTTGATTCACAGTAAAAACTTTCCACTAGAAATCAATAGTGACTTCATATCACCTGCAGGTCAATATAACTTAATGAATCTTGGTGTCACCTCCCCTTTTTCTACTCCTTTTACTCCTAGAGACTTGGAGGGCTCAGAAGGCAGGAAGATGTGGGAAAGTCTGGAACTTTCGAAAGACTTGATGATTGGCTTTGACCAAAATGCTGAAAGTAATAGGGGCAATGAAGTCCAGGCTAAGGTGATCTCAGATGGAGATGAGGAACTTGTTGGAAACTGTAGTAAAGGTGACTCTTGCTATGCAATGAGACTGGTGGCATTTTGCCTCTGCCCTGGAGATCTGTGGAACTTTGAACTTGAGAAAGATGATTTAGGTTATCTGGTGGAAGAAATTTCTAAGCAGCAAAGTACTCAAGAGGAGGCAGAGCATAAAAGTTTGGAAAATTTACAGCCTGTCAATGCAATAGAAAAAACCCCATTTTCTGAGGAGAAAAGCTGGCTGTGGAAATTTGCATAAGTAATGAGGTGCCTAGCATTAATCACCAAGACAATGGGGAAAATGTCTCCAGGGCCTGTTAGGGACCTTCATAGCAGCTTCTCCCATCACAGACCCAGAGATCTAAGAGGAAAAAATGGTTTCCTGGGCCAGGCCCAGAGACCCCTTGCTGTGTGTAGCCTAGGGACTTGGTGCTCTGCATCCCAGCCACTCCAGTTGTGGCTAAAAGGGACCAAGGTACAGCTCAGGCCATGGCTTCAGAGAGTGGAAGCCCCAAGACTTGGCTTGAGCCTGGTATTGAGTATTGAGGCTGTTGGTGCACAGATATCAAGAATTGAGGTTTGAGAACCTTCACCTAGATTTCAGAGGATGTATGAAAAATGCCTGGATGTCCAGGCAGAAGTTTGCTGCAGGGGCAGAGCCCTCATGGAGAACCTCTGTTCTGGCAGTGAGGAAGGGAAATGTAGGGTTGGAGCCCCCACACAAAGTCCCCACTGGGTTATGGCCTAGTGGAGCTGTGAGAAAAGGGCCACCATCCTCCAGACCCCAGAATGGTAGATCCACCAATAGCTTGCACCATGCACCTAGAAAAGCCTCAGACACTCAACACCAGCCTGTGAAAGCAGCCAGAAGGAGGGCTGTACCCTGCAAAGCCACAGGGGTGGAATTGCCCAAGGCCATGGGAGCCCACCTCTTGCATTAGTGTGGCCTGGATGTGAGACATGGAGTCAAAGGAGATTATTTTGGAACTTTAAGGTTTAATGACTGCCCTATTGAATTTTGGACTTATATGGGGTCTGTAGCCCCTTTATTTTGGCCAATTTCTCCCATTTGAAAAATTGGAGTAGGTGTGTTTATCCAATGCCTGTACCCCTATTGTATCTAATAGTAACTAATTTGCTTTTGATTTTACAGGCTCATAGGCAGCAGGGACTTGCCTTGTTTCAGATGAGACTTTGAACTTTGACTTTTGGGTTAATGCTGAAATGAACTAAGAATTTTTTTTTGACACAGTCTCACTCTGTCACACAGGCTGGAGTGCAGAGGCATGATCTCTGCTCACTGCAATCTCCGCCTCCCAGGTTCAAGAGATTCCCCTGCCTCAGCCTCCCAAGTAGCTGGGATTATAGGTTCCTGCCACCATACCTGGCTAATTTTTGTATTTTTAGTAGAAATGGTGTTTCACAATGTTGGCTAGGCTAGTCTTGAACTCCTGACCTCAGGCGATCTGCTTGCCTCAGCCTCCCAGAATGCTAGGATTACAGATGTGAGCCATTGCACCCAGCCTGAAATGAGTTAAGACTCTGTGGGACCATTGGAAAGGCATGACTGTGTTTTGAAATATGAGGACATGAGATTTGGGAGAGGCCGGGGTGGAATGATATGGTTTGGCTGTGTCCCCACACAAATCTCATTATAGTTCCCATTATCACCATGTGTCGTGGGAGGGACCTGGTATGAGGTAATTGAATCATGGATGTATTTACTCCCATGATGTTCTTGTGATAGTGAATGAGTTCTCACGAGATCTGATGGTTTTATAAACATCTGGCATTTCTCCTACTTGCTTTTATTCTCTCTCCTGCTACCCTGTGAAGAGGTGCCTTCTGCCATGATTGTAAGTTTCTTGAGGCCTCCCCAGCCATGCAGAACTATGAGTCAATTTAACTTCTTTCCTTTATAAATTACCCACTCTTGGGTATTTCTTCATAGCAGCATGAGAATGGATTAATACACCTCCTCGAGTCCTGTCTCCTCCAGGAAAGTTTCCAGCACCCAAAGCTCTGCTTGTCTCAGCCATCCATTTATTGGTCCTCAATATCACCATGTGGTGCCATATGCATTTACAGTGGAGATGTCTGAACTCCTGAACTGGACCACACACTCCTGGGTCTTGAGTTGTCTTTGTATTTCTTAGCACACTCACTGAACACTATACCTGGTGCTCAGGAGGGGCCAGTGAGCATCTAAGGATGGTTAGTCAAATGGGTGGCAAGTTCAGCAAGTATTTATTTAGTGTCTACTCTGCGCTGTCTACTGTGAGAGGCCCTGTGACACACGTCCCCTTGTTTCAGTCTATTTAAACTCCTGTGTGGTCGCTGGCTACTTCCTGGACACGATGCACAAAATTAAGGCTTCTGTGTTCTTATGAGGTAAATATTAGTCCACTTGACTCTTAGGAAAAACAAAAACAAAGAATATGTTCCCTGAGTTTCAGCAGCAGGCAGGTATTTACAAAGTGCTGCTTGAAGAGGATTTCGGTAAAATTCCCCACTTTTGGAATGTCCATCTCATGGCCTGTCATTATGCTATTATAGTCCCATTGTCTTGGACAAAATGTTTTACTTCTCCTCTGTGATCTTTTCTAAAATGCACCCCTCCCCACCTTCCCAGTGAGTATTAGGCCTTCTCAGCCAACAGTAACTGGGAATCAGGAAGAATGGGACACAGGACCATTCTTATAGGGTGGGGAGGACAGTCCAGCTCTTTACCTGGCTCACAATACCTGTCTTGTTCTGTCCCTTGCCCGCCTCCCCAGCTTTACCTCTCATCACCCTTGCCTTTGTAACATCAGAATCCTGTAGCACCCAACATCTTTCATGCCCTTACCCATTCCCTGCTCTCATTTGCTTTCTGACCTTTGCTTTAAACATGTTGCACCCTCTCGTTTGACTGCCTAACTCCTATTCACCCTTCAGATTTCATTTCAGACATCAATCCTCCAGGATCACTTCCCCACTCATCTCAGTCGGAGTTTGATGCCCCTGCCATATATCCCCATAGTTCCTTGTACTTCCTTGACTGGAGCATATAATGCACTGTACTGTATGTATTATCTGTATTTTCTGGTTAACTGTGAGCCCCTAGGGGACAGGTTCCATGTCTGACTTTTGGCTATCCCAGCTCTGGACACTATCCAGCATAGTAATCACTCAAATATTGAATGAATCAGTAAACAGGGCTCGAATGAACAGATGAATGTATTGGGGACAGACTTTACCTCCTCCACATGTTGTGAAGAGCTTGCCTTGCTTGAGACCCACACAGTGGTTTTCTGGAATTTTCCTAATTCCAGAAAAGTCCATTTTAAAATTTTATTATTTATTTATTTATTGGAATGGGGTCTCACTCTGTCACCGAGGCTGGAGTGCAGTGGCATGATCTCGGCTCACTGCAACCTCTGCCTCTGGGGTTCAAGCTATTCTCCTGCCTCAGCCTCCTGAGTAACTGGGATTACAGGTACCTGCCACCACGCCCAGCTAATTTTTTAAATTTTTCTTAGAGACAGGTTTCACCATGTTGGCTAGGCTGCTCTCAAACTCCTGACCTCAAGTGATCCATCCACCTCAGCCTCCCAGAGTGCTGGGATTACAGACATGAGGCACCATGCCCAGCACCGGAAAAGCCCTTTTAAAAAGGGTAACGTACTAGATATTACAAAGGACTCTGAGAATGTGAACAATTTCATGCAGCCCGTACCCAAGCCTCCATGTACAATATAGGGCATGTGTCATTTTCTCTGGATGAAAGCCAATGTGCCAGTGAGTCAATGTGCCCACCTCAAACGCTCTTGGTGTTACTATAGGCCACCAACACCCTAATGGCATGAATGGGGCTTCCAGGGTCCTGGGGAAAATTACAAAGGTGAGTTTGGAACCAAGGATCAGATTTTGATTGTATAAAGTCAAGGGGCAAAGATTATCCTTTAATCCCTGAAACATGTGTTTGAGAGAGGCCTGCCTCTGGGCCGGGTACCATGGCTTATACCTATAATCCCAGAACTTTGGGAGGCTGAGGTGGGTGGATCACTTGAGCCCAGGAGTTCAAGACCAGCCTGGGCAACATGGTGAAACCTCATCTCTACAAAAACACCTGTAGTCCCAGCCACTCAGGAGGCTGAGGTAGGAGAATCACCTGAGCCCAGAAAGTTGAGGCTTCAGTGAGCTGTGATTGCACCACTGCATTCCAGCCTGGGGGAGAGGAGTGAGACCCTGTCTCAAAAAACAAAAACAAAAGCAAAAACAAAACAAAGAACTCTGATGCAGGACAGTAATAAAGTCCAGGTACCCTTCATTGGATAAACATGGACAGCACAGGTCATGCTACGCTTAATAGCTTCCAGAGAGTCATGGTTTAGGCCCTTAGAAAAAGGAAGCGAGAAACTCGAAAGAGCAGAGCTGCTTTTAAACAGAAGAGATATAATCCCAAGATGCCAAGCGTTCCACGTTTGGCTATAAGGCTCACTCAAGGAATGCTTCTTTCCTTTTGAAAGAATGGCTGCAAGCCGGGTGCGGTGGCTCACGCCTGTAATCCTAGCACTTTGGGAGGCTGAGGTGGATGGATCACCTGAGGTCAGGAGTTCAAGACCAGCCTGGCCATCATGGTGAAACCCCATCTTAAAAAATAAAAGAAAAGAAAAGAAAAAGAAAAAAGAAAGTATGGCTGCAGCTAGCCATGACTGAGAGCTTCCTGCGTACCCACTACTGTTCTCGGTGCGTTACATATGCTAACCAAATAATCTTCACTCTGCCTAATAGTGAGGTAGGTCCTATCGTTATCTCTATTTGACAGATGAGGACACTGAAGCACAGATATGTTAGGTGACTAACCCAAGACCACTCTAGTAAATAGAGAAGAGATTTGAACCCACATGCTTTGGCTTCAGAGCCCACAGGCTTACTTAACTGACATCATCCACGGGAGTAGAGGGGACTGGTCATCGGGGGTTGGCTGGAATGATGGTGCAGTCGAACAGGGTGGGTTTGTGACCCTATGTATGCTTCTATGTAGCACTTGTTAAGTATTGTGCCATTTGTACAACACTAAGCCAGGCGTTGCTTGCAAGGAAGTAAGTAGAATCTAGTCCCCAGCCTTGAGAGGCTCTCCATCTCTGGTGCAGACAGTCCTGTGGTAAGAACAGTACAGGCTGAGATGTGAGAGCCAAGATGGAGAGGTCCTGCCCCCTGCCTGGGAGGATTTACAGAGACAGGAGGCATTCACCTGGGTCTGGCAGAGTGAGATCTCTCTTAATCTCTGCTTTCCTCTTCTGTCCAGAAAATACTTGAAGGCCAAAGCAGGCAAAACAAATTTCAGGAGATCCAGATAGAAAAAGAAACCAGACTGGTTCAGAACAGGAAACATACCCTCTATATGAAACTCTGCTGAGACTAAGCAAGTTTGCTGAAGTCTCGGCTCTGTGCCCTGGACTTCTCTGTGTCTGTGAGGGCTGAAGGCAGAGAGTGGCTGTTCCCCACAGGGTTCCCGATGATGCCGTTGTTGTGTGTGGAACCAGAACAAGAAGGCTGCTTCCTAGAACAAGTTAGCAGTGCCTACAATCAGATAGATCCATCACTCTGAAAATCCTCTAAACACTGCTGATTGCATGGTGACTGGTGGCTTCCGGCAACTGCAGCTTCAAGCTAGTAGTATGCGACCTGCATGATCTTATCATCCCAGGTCACCTTCAGACCTCCTTAGATTATTCTCAAGGTGAGGAGGGGGTGACAAGACCCCAGAATCAAACATTCTGCTTCTAATGTTATCTTTGCCACTAGCACCACCTAAGGAACTATAAAAGAAGTATTTAAAAAAATTATTGATTATCATTAATCACAAATTTTAAACTCCAGATGAATAAAAAGAAAAAACCCTAAATATCTAACAAATGAAGATCTGTTAAACAAATTATAAGGTGCCCATGCAATGAGATATTTAGCAGCCACTTAAATTGACAGTGCAGAAGGCTGGGCACAGTGGCTTATGCCTGTAATCCCAGCATTACGGGAGGCTGAGGTGGGTGAATCACTTTAGGTCAGGAGTTTGAGACCAGCCGGGGCAACATGATGAAACCCCATCTCTACTAAAAACACAAAAATTAGCCGAGTGTGGTGGCAAGCACCTGTAATCCCAGCTACTTGGGAGGCTGAGGCAGGAGAATCGCTTGAAGCCAGAAAGTGGAGGTTGCTGTGAGCCAAGATCGCACCACTGCACTCCAGCCTGGGCGACAGAGTGAAACTCTGTGTCAAAAATAAATGAATAAATAAATAGACAGTGTATGGTTCACCCCTGTAATCCCAGCACTTTGAGAGGCCAAGGTAGGAGGATTGCTTGGACCAGGAGTTCAGGATCAGCCTGTTTCTACAAAAACTAAAAATTTTAAAAATAGCTGGGCATCAGGGTGCGCAGCTGTAGACTAAGCCACTCAGAAGGCTGAGCTGAGAGGATTGCTTGAGCCTGGGAAGTCAAGGCTGCAGTGAGCCATGATTGGGCCACTGCACTCCAGCCTTGGCAACAGAGCGAGACACTATCTTAAAATAATGAAATAAAATAAATACAATGTATATTTTTATTGACATGAAAAGATATTTGACATATTAATAAGTGAAGAAAACAAGTTATAGCTTATAGATGTATATGTACATACGAATAGCTATATATTCAGAAAACAAAGAAAGGTGGGAAAAAGCCTGAGAAGCTATTGTCAGACTGTTAAATGATAGTTATTTCCAGGTTGTATCCTCATGGATAATTTTTTTTTTTTTTGAGACAGGGTCTTGCTCTGTTGCCCAGGCTGGGGTGCAGTGGTGCAATTGTGGCTCATTGCAGGCATGATTACTGTAAATCCATGCCCTCACTTTTGCTTGCTAAACTGCCACTGAGGCCCCCACTTCAGGTGTTCTCTAAGAAACGGGCACCTCAGTGGCAGTTTAGTGGAAACCCTGAGTAGGAATAAATCCAGTGAATGATGTGCAACTTTCTGTACTGAAAACTAGAAAGCATTGGTCAAGGCAATAAATGGAGTAATATACCACATTCATAGACTGGAAGAGTCAATATCACAGAGTCAGTTCTTCCCAAATTGAGATTTAAATTCAATGAAATCCTAATTAGAATCTCATTAGGGTTTTTTTTTTTTTTGGTGGATTTGATGATCTGATTCTTCAATTAATATAGACAGTGAAAGGAACTGAAAGTAGCCAAAATAATCTTGAAGCAGAAAAACAAACTTGGAGGAATTAATGTCTCAGATTTTAAGATTTTGTATAGCTGCAATAATTAAATGTGATGTGTATACAAGGAGGGATGAACCAGTGGAACAAAATGGTTCAGGAACAGACTTGCGAACGCATCTGATTTTTAACAAAGGCTCCATTACAATGAAATAGGTTAGTTCTGTTGATAAATATTGTTGATCAGTGTTTATTTGAAAATAATGGGCCTTAGACCTGTCTTATTTCATACACAGAAATTTAAAATGGATAATAGACCTAATGTGACAAGTAAAACCATAAGTTTCTAAAAATTAGGATAATAATTTGTGACTTTGCAGTAGTCAAAGATTTCTTTAAAAAGACACATACAAAAATACTATTCATAAAAGAATGATAAATAGAATCTTACTGAGAATTTGTTCATTAAAATACAACATTAAGAGAGTAAAGAGGCAATACAGAGACCAGAAAAAGATATCTTCATTTTATATATATGAGACAAAGGACTTATATTTAGAATACATAAAGAACTCCTACCAATCAAAAAGAAAAAGGCAATGAAATGTAAAAATAGGCAAGAGACTCACATTAGTATTTCACACAAAAAAAGAGATCCACATGATCTGTAAGCATTGAAATGGCACTTAATTAGCCAGCAAGGAAATGCAAATTAAAACTACAATGAGATATCACCACACCTTCAGCCAAATCAGCTAAAATTAAAAGGACTAACAATACAAAGTGTTGGTGATGATGTGGAAAAACAAGAACTCTCGTATTGCTGATGGGAGCATAACTTGATGCAGTCTTTTTGGCAAAGTTATTTAGCCATATCAGCTGAAGTTGAATATACTCATACCTCTCTTATGACTCACAATTTCACCCCAGTTTGTAATCAACAGAAATGAGTGCTACATTCACCAAAAGTCATATATTATAAATGTTCAGGGTTATTTTCTTCATAATAACCCCAAACTGGACATAATAAATATCCAGCAACATATCCCAAATAGTATTATGAATTCATACAATGGATAACTACAACATGTTAATATGAAATAATCTGATGCATGCAACAGATGGGAGAATTTCACAGATACAATTTTTAGCCAAAAAAAAAAAAGCCAAAAATAACACACAAAAAGAGTATGCATGTTATTCTAATTATATGAAAGTCCAACACTGGCAACATTGACCTGTGACACTCCAATCTGAATAGTGACTATTAGGTGGTGTTGACTGGGAGAGGGAAGGAAGGAGGCTACCATGTTGTAGAAACATTCTCTATCTGGGCAGTGGTTACGTAATATGTAGTTATCCATTGTATGAATTCATATTCCTAGGTATGTGGGGTTTTTTGATACTACGAAAAATGGTTAAAATTTTATTCTCATTGCCTGCTTCATGTCTATAAAAAGTTTTTGTACATTTATCTTGTATCCAGTAACTGGCTGAATCTCATTATGTATCTAAGCATAAAAGTATAAAAGTATATAAGCATAAAAGTATCTAAGCATCCACGTACTTTTTAATTTTTTTTCACTTTTTTTGCGTACTTTTGTATATCTATGGCTCATGTTATCTATGGATAAAGACACATTTACTTTTTTCTTTCCAATCATTTGATATTTTATTTCTTTTAATTGCCTTACTGCACTGGCCAGAACTTCCAGAGGACAGTGCTGTACAGCATGGGTAAAAGGACAGTTGTCACAATCCTGAACTTGGGGAGAAAGCATTTAATATTTCACTATTAAGAATGTGTTTGTTTTTTCTAAACACTGTTTATCATATTGAAAAAGCTCCCTTCCTAGTCTACTGAGATTTTTAAAAATCATGAACAAGTTTTAAATTATATATCAAAATGTTTTTTCTGCCTCTGTTCAGAGAATCATGAGTTTTCTCCTTCTGTTAATGTGAAAAATGCTTATTTTTAATACTAAACCAACTTTTCACTTCTGCCACAATCCCCACTTAATCATGATGTATTATACACACATACATGTATATATAATTTATTCATGTTTCAGATTTGTATAGGATTTTTGTTCCCATGATCATGGGGAATATTTGTCTATTTTTCTTTTTTTTAATGTCTTTGTGAGGTTTTAGTATTATATCAGGGTCACTCTGGATTCATAACATGAATCATGAAGTTATTCCTTCTATTTCCTGGAGGCATTTAAGACGGATATTATTTTTTCCTTAAGTGTTTGAAAGTATTTGCTAGTGAAGTCATCCAGGCCAGGGAGTTTTCTTTGAGGGAAGTTTTTAAATTATTGATTAAATTTCTTTAACAGACACAGGATTTCTTGTGTCAGTTCTGCTGTTGTTTTTCAAATTGTCTATTTGATCTAAATTGTTAATGAGCTATCTTATGCCACATTAAATTTATCTCCTCCAGTTATTTTAATATACAGATAATTTGTTTCCTTTTTGATCCTGATGCTAATGCTTTCTCATTTTTCTTGATCAGTCTTGTTAGAGTTATTAATTTTATTGATTTTTTTCCCAGAGACCTACCTTTTGGATTTGCTGGCTTTTTTCTATTATATAATCAATTTTCTATTTCATTGGTTTCTCCATTTACCTTTTATTCTCACAACTAAGTGTTTTTTTAGTATATTCAGAGTTGTACAACCCTCACCATCATCTAATTTTAGAACATTGCATCACCCCCAAAAGAAATTCCATAAACAGTAGCAGTCACTCCTCAATCCTGTTATCCTACTCTGTCCCCTCTCCAGCTCCTGGCACCTGCAAATCCACTATGTTTGCCTATTCTGGACATTTCCCATAAATGGAATCATGCACACAGCCTTTTGTGACTGGCTTCTTCCATGTAGCATATTTTCAAGGGTCTTCTATGTTATAGCCTGTCAGTAATTCATTCTTTTTAAATGTCAAAGTTCCATTGTATATATATACACAGATGCTCTTTGACTTACAGTGGCATTATGTCCTGATTAATCCATCATAAGTAAAAAATATTGTAAGTCAAAAATGCAGTTAATACCCTGATATACCCATTGTAAGAGTTGAAAAATTGCTTAAGTTGAATCATTGTCAGTTGGAGACCATCTGTACTATATCTGCATATCCATTAGTTGATCAACAGGTTGTTTCCACTTTGTTTATTATGAATAATACAGACATGAACATTCACAAAAAGTTTTGTGTGAGTTTATTTTCATCATTTCTCTTGGTGATATACCTAGGAGTTGGAATTAGTGAGGCATGTGCCATCTCTGTATTTTTTTGAGGAACTACAAAGCAGTTTTCTGAAGTGTCTTCACCACTTTACATCCCTGCCAGAGATGTGTGAGGGTTCCAATTTCTCCCCATCTTCACCAACACTTGCTTTTGTGTATCTTTTTTATTTTAGCCATCCTAATGACTACAATGTGATATTTCACGGTTTTCATTGATATTTCTCTAAGGACCAAGTATGTTGGACATCTTTTCATGTGTGTATTGGCCATTTGTATATCTTCTTTTGGGGAAATGTCTCTTCAAATAATTTGTCCATTAAAATTGCTTTTTTTTTTGGTTATGAGTTCTTTATATATACTGTATTCAAATTTCTTCAAATATTTTGCTAACATTTTTCCCATTCTATGGGTTGTCATTTCACTTTGAGGGTGTCCTTTGCCACACAAGTTTTTAATTTTAAGTCCAGTTTATCCTTGTTGTCATTTGTGTTTTAAGAAACCATTGCCTCACCTAAGGTCATGAAGATTTACTCTTTTCTTCTAGGAATTTTACAATTTTAGCTTTTATAACTAGAGATATAACCAATCATTTTAATTTACTATTTGCAAATGGTGTGAGGTAGGGATCCATCCAAATTCATTCTTTTGTATGTGGATACTCTTTTTGATTTACTTCATCATCTTATTTTGGGTTTGTTATTGAGATAAAAGCTTAGGTTCCCAATTTCCAAATGTTTTACTTTTCTAATATATAGTATTTATTTAGTGCTATACATTTTTTTTTGGCTGTCATATTTTTATTAATACTCAAGTAAAAATTATGTTCTAATTCTCATTGCAATTTCTCTTTGACCCTTTGGTTACTGATTAGTGGTCACTTAATTTCTAAGCTTTTGGGATTTTGTAGACTTATTTTATTGCCAGCATATAATCTAATTTGGTAAGCAGCCCACATGCATGTGGGAAGGAAATGTCCCCATGGCTGTTTAAGGTAGTGCTCTACAGCAGTCAATGAGATCAAGGTAAGGTCCAGTCATGCCTGCCATGTGATTACATACAGCTTCAGATAATTCTAGCCTCCAGTTGCTGACTGAAGCAGACAAGCCATGTATCCCCACCTTACCCTGTTTAGACTCCTGAGCAAAGAATTTGTAAATTTAATACAATGATTGTTTTATGCCATGAAGTTTTGGGATGATTTGTTATGTAGCAATGGCAAGAGGACCATTCTATTTCGTAGGCTTGATGTATATGAGAAAAATCTATGCTTTTGTGTAATCCTTAAGGAATTTGGGATTATTAAACCAGAGTTTTGGAAAACAAATTCTAGCATAATGTATTTTATACACATTTGGAAACAGCCAAGACTAGATTAAAATATTGACATTTTATAGCTGTAAGTTTAGTAGGTACTATCATACTCCTGAAGAGAGTGTCACCAAAAGTTATATATAAAATCTCATGCCTTTTCGTATGCTTAATTATATTGTAATTGTGTATGAAAGACAACAAAGCCCAAACAGAAATTCACAAATGAAATATACTGTTGAAGGTAATGTTCAGTTCTGAAATGTAGTAGAGGGTACTACATAACTGTCTGCTTTACAAGTAGAGGAAAAAAGTATTTCTGGCTATCGTGATTTCAAACTGCTGAACCACAAACCTATCAGAATACTGCGTATCTCTCTCTGAAGTAAACAGGCTTCTGCATCTTTGCTCACTGGTCTAGACAGCTGCCATGTGGGTTCCCGTGCTTCTGGCTGGCTCACCTAGCAGATCTCTTAGGTAAGCATAAGCCCTGGTCTTGAGGTCCTGTATGATTTCATTAGGCATTTGTAGTGCTCTGTGCTCTCAGGGTTGCTAGGTAGAAACGTTTAAAAGTACAATTGTTTCTTCTGAGCCACTAAGGTAAAAATTGCAAAGGTACAGTTAAAGAAAAAGGCGTTTATTTAGGCCATCAACTAGGATCATAATAAATAATGCAGTATACTAATGTAATAACAGATGTTCTCATGCATTTCTCATGGTTATAAATATACAAGAAAGCTGGCTTATGGGGCTGTTAGGGCAAATTTGGGAAAGTGTATTTGGCAATTATACAATAAAAGTTAACAGTGTTGACTATCAGACATTCTCTTTTCTATCAGTTTTTAGAATACATCCCTGTACGTCTGTGAATAAATGGTAATGGTCTCTTAGAGTTTCTATTTTTTGTGAACATGCCAGAGTTAATTCAATTGTCAAAAGATCCAGGCTGACAATTTGTTATTTGTCAGTATTTCCAATGAAAAACAGATCTTAGAAAAACGAACTCTTGTGCATTTCAATGTAGAGGCTGGTATATTACAAGCTGGAATCATTCAAACAATAAAATGTGCCTTAATGAAATAAAACCCCAAAGTAGAAGTTTATAAATAGTAACTCTGATACTCAATATACAAATGCTATAGTATTGCATTTGTAATTTGGTAAGTAAATGACCAAATATCTGACTGCAAAAGTGATGAACTTTGATTAAAGCTTAATTTTGCTAGTAAATTTCACACCAAGGGTTAAAATAGGATAATCTTTAACATAAAGCTTTAGGGCACATAATTTAAACATATCTTAAACACTAAAAATGTGTTTTTAATTGTTATTTACAGTTAACCAATGATACCAGTGTTTAGCTTAATTCAGCCAATTGCCAGTCTTGACTCCCTCTTTCAACATCTGTTGTTAAGATCTTCCTTATAAATACTTAGGCAAATTAATTTAGTGAAGGAGAGCGATCTGTGGTCCAGAGTAACTCAATGTATGGCCATTTGGTTTGGAGACAGCGTTTAATAGGAGTATCATCTGTCTGTAGCATGGGATCTTCAAAACCCATTACAACTGCAGTCCCTTCTACGTACATGACCTGTTGAACAAAATACCAAAGTCAATCAACAGTCTTAGCAAATTCTTATGTGGAATGAAAAGCTTAGCAAATAAGGTATTACATATTGTGTCAAATGGAACTTTATATCTAATGTTATTTTGTTTGAAATTATGAGCAAGAATATCTGTTTACCAGTTAATGTGAAAGTAAACTGGTAAATGCTATTTAATTGCTAGCTGGCCAGGTGATTTTTAAGAATCATAAAACACATACAGACTGTTTCTAAGTAAAAACATTCAAATGCTATAGATCCTCTGAAGAAAGAAATGTTTAATGATTATATTTACATATAAAATTTGTATAGGTTCTACTGCTTTAATACTGAGGTACTCAGATGCTCATGCTGTCCCAAGAAACGGAGAGCTATGAAAGGAATATAGCTATTATGTGCTAGGGGAGAGGTCACTTTCTCCTTCTAATTTAAGTATTGAATTTCTAGAGCTGAAAACAATTGGCATGTTTGTCTTCAAAATTTGCTATTATGGTATTAAGTATTTCTGAAATGCAATTCATGAGTGCATTTTGTACAGCATGAAAAATCATGGAGAAAAAATTTAAAAGGATGTCAGGACAGAAAGAAAAGTCAAACAGTAGAAAGAAGTTGAAAGAGCAAACTAAGCAGATACTGTGTATGCAGCAGCAATGATCACATAAATATATCCTGGCAGGTGAATACCAAGAAAAATTTGTTCTGGTTAATTTACAATGAAACATGTCAAAAAAGTATTTTGGAGATAACATACCAACAAAAACCTTAACTCATTACCAAGGGCTCACTGGGGACATTAAGGCACTCCTCAGTGATTCTGATGCTAAGTGAAAAGAAACAGATACAGATTGTCTTTTTCCAAAGTACATAAAATTATTTTTACACATTCACTGGCTGATACGGATGAGTGTAATTACGTTCTTCCAAAATAAATAAGCTATTTAAGGAGCCAAAAGAAACAACTTCATTATCCTTAAATGGTAGTTGCCTCTAAAACACATTAAATATAGGAATAGAATACATTACTAGATCAGATAATTTTGTGTCATAAATCTACTCATTTCTATGAAAGCTCTAAAGATATATTTTAATGTGAAATGCATTTAGCATCTTTAGTTAATATATTAGTTTCTAGTGCTGATGAAATAAATGTACATTAAAACTACAACTCTGGCTTTTCAGTCCCCAAAGCAAAAGTGCCTTCCTAAAAAGTTATACACAAAGAATATAACTCAAGTTATTAAGTTAAATACAACAGGCCCTATTTTTCACAAAGAACTTCACGTGCTCATGTAATAGAGCAGAAGTGTTGGGACAAGGTACCAACAGCCACCTCCAGGGCCTCAACAAGCCTTGGATGCCAGGTGGCTCAGACTCCATCCCACTTTGCCAGCATTTGCCTTTTGTCTGTTTCCTTTTTAATAGGACCTCACTATGCAGCTTACATTTTTAGCTCCTGAGTAACTTCAAAACATATTTCTGTGACTTAGTGACATCCACACTTTGCTCTATAGCTGTTGTATACTACTGTCATTTTCACAGTTCATCCGTTTTGTTTTCTAATCTTTTTGTTAGTGTGTCAGAAGCTCGTCACAAGTATGACTTGAAAACTTACTATATACAAGTAGCATGGCCAAGCAGACCAAGGACAGGAGTGGGAGTCAGGAACTCAGTTCCAATCCCTGCTCTGTCAATGACTTGCTGTGTGACCCTGGGTGAGTCACTTAATCTCCCTGTCTCAGATGCCTCATCTGTAAAATATGGATAATATTTGACCTATCTTGCAGGGATTGTATATCTACTGTAACTGATACTTGAATAAATGCAAAGATAACAGACACTCAAAAAGGGGAAATCGATGTAACTGAACTCTTGCTTTAAGCCAGGTAAGTACACCTGGCAGCTAATCACTTATGTGCTTTGTCAATGGTTCACAAAGGAAAGCTGCAAAGCATAATGGGTAGGAGTACGGGCTCTGAGCTGGACTAAGTTCTACTCCCAACTCTGTCATTTCCTGGCTGCTTGACCTGTAAAATGGAGATATACAGACAACACTTACTTCATAAGGTGGTATGAAACCTAAAGTATTTAATACGGTTTCAGGTAAATGCTCAATAAGTGCTAGCTCCTAAGGTTATTTTTTCCAATCAAAAATTTCAATGTTACCTTTCTTCCTTTAAATTGATCAGTAACATCTTTCACCAGACTAACTATAACGTTGCTTTGGAAATGCTACATTGCCAAGGGTAACAGTCTGTATGTATTTAGTCATGGTGAAGCTACTGCTCTGAAGTCCAGTGTCAATCTCCAATGTAGACTAACATGTACTGGTCAAATCTAAAGATGACCAATTCTAAAATGTGTCATCATAGTAAAGAGACACCTGGAATAATCTTAAGTAGCAACTGTACGAGAACTGAACATTGTTATATACTCACATACTTATTTCATCAACCCAGCTGAAGACCAATGGCTACATGAATTATCATACCTTTTCATTATAGTTTGACTGCTTCAATCCATTGTAGTGGTAGACAGTAAAAGATTCTGGACCACTGGAGCCCTATTATAAATACAGTACTATTAAAACTTTATATATCAGGCAATTTCAAATCAACTGAAAGTAAAATGCTCGTTTTTCAAAGATTGAGGACTCATTTGACAAAACAAGGAACTTAGATTTATGGAGTTAACTACCGGGAAGCCCTGAAGGTGAGAGTTGCCTCCGAAGAAGATGCCGGGAAGTAGGAAAGGTTAATTTCTATTATAAGCTCTTCCACACTTAAACTTATTTTACGTTTTTAATTATGCATGTATCACTATATATGTTTTTCAAAAGACAAGCTTCTAAAACACAAAAATAATTCCTAAAACCTCTTTTTCTATGTAAATAATTTGTTCCTCTCAATGAACAGAGAAAAGCAGTAGCATCACTTTTACTCAGACTAAATACACTTTCAGCATGTACCCCGTACTTCCAATTTGACCCACAATATTGAATTAGCGGTTTCCTTTCCAAAAAATATCCAATACAATATTTGAATATTGTTAACAATTAGTGAAAAGAGCACTGTGAGAAACAAAAACACATACTGCTTAAGGCAACTTTAATAATATCCTATAAAGAAAGGATATCCTATATATCACTAATAGACTAAACTTGTAGAAAAATGGGTGATGTTATTCCCACTATCTTAACCTTGCTTTTCAATTAGCTAAAGACCAGGTTCAACCCTCTTAACCTAGCATTCAAGGCCATTACCGGCCTGGCTCCCAGTGATTTCCCTCAGGGCCTCTGGCTGAGTCTGCCTGGATAGATAGCCGTAGTCTTCCTGGCCATATCTGATGGATACAAGGGTGGACATGTGGCCTTCCTTAGAATTTGTTCCAACTGAAATTAAGGGAAGACAGCTGCTGGCAACTGAAGCTTGAGCTCCCAGAGAAAGGCTGTGAGAAGGCAGCCACTTTAGAGGGAGACGATGGGAGGTGGAGATGCTCCCAGTGCTGTTCAAGGACTCCATAAGCACCTTCCCAGCGCGTGCCTCTTCAGTTCACCCGAGCTACTTCTTCCCCTTTGTGTATTTCCCCCTCACTTACTCCAATTCAGGTTGGGGTTCTGTGACCAGCAATCAAGAGTCTTCAAACAGTACAGGACTTAATCTACCTTTCCAGTCTTATCTCCAACTACTCACCTTTCTGAATTCTGTTTTGGACAAGCATGACTCATTTGCTCATGAAAAGATCTTTTGTTGGCCTTTTGTACATTCATGATTTTTTTTTGCTCCTCTCTAAAATGCCCTTGTCTCCTTCCTTTTCCAGACTGCTGTAAATCTTACTTTTTCTGTAAAGTTTTTCCTGAACACACTAGTTGGTTCTTTACTACATTGAAACTTAACCTTTATAACAAAAATTGTCTAAATGATTTGACAATGAATCATATAGTACTACTTTGTATCATCTTTTCTATTGCTATGTTGAAAAACTGTTTAACTTTCATGTCTTATATTCCCAATTAAAGCCGAAACTGTTAAATTGTTTTGTATTCTGCTGAAAATGCTTTCATGAGTCAATGTAATTGGTTATATAATTTGGCTCTTGACTATCAAACTATTTAAACTTAAAAAATAACCATTTTCCTGTAACTGAATATAATTTATATTCTCTATTTCCAGTAATTAACTGGCATAAAATACAGAAATACCAACAAAAGGTAGTGCAGCACGGTGGTAAAGTGCATGGACTCTGGGGTTAGACAGACTATGTTGGATTCCTGAATCAGCTAATAACATATTAGTATATGACCCTAAACAACTGTTTTAGGTCCTCTAATCCTCAGTTTCCTCATTGTCAAAATGAGGAAATATAAGATATCGAATTTAGAGGGCACACAGTGTCTGACGGAGAATATGTGCTTAGCACATGGGAGCTGCTTCTGCTATTCCTTATTATAAATGAATGGTCTTGAAAAGCTTACAAATATTCCCACTTTTTTGCTGTTTTTAACAGGAATATTATCTTTTTATTATATTCATAACTAAGAATCAATATTTCTATCAAATGTTCTGATACCAGCCTTGAAATATAATTAAAATTTTGTCTCAAAGTTTAAAATGCTATATTACTTTATCCAGCTATTTAGAACATCAGATTCCGATAAAACAAAATCTAGTTGTCAGAATGTAAACAAAGAGGATATCACACTGAAGGGTCTACACTGTTGGAAAACAAATGTTTCACGAAGCCTTTACCAAAGTTTTAAAAAGTCGCGTGTGGATATCCTCAGTTACTTTTTGAATCTTACCTCTTTAAGAATTTCATTAACAATTTTATCTTGAATTGTAACAGTATTAACAACTCCATCTTGAATTTTACTAATTGTATTTTGAAATTTTCCCTCTAGCTTTTAAAATTTGTTAATATCTCTCTCAATAGAAGTAAAATAGAAATTGGAATGTCTATTGAAACAATGAACTCCAATGCAAACTATACTGATATCTGATAAAATGACCATGATATACATTATCTAGTTAAGTAATTTGATTTAGTGGTAAAATGCTTCACATAGAGAGCAAAGACAGAAGGACGCATGTTGGATATAGAATTGGCTTGCCGATGATGCAGACATAACTCAGGAACATTAAGGATGGCACAGATTCTTCTGCTATTCCAGGTAACTGAGCTCCTATGGAAGCCCAGGGGAAGACATGTCCCAGTGTGAAACAGCACAGACCCACTCAGGTTTTCTTCCACACACCTGAAACTCTCCTGCAACCTGGCTTCTCTAGGTAGGGGCTCCTACTACCCACAGCCACCCTGACCTTCTCTCACAGTATTTCAAAAGGTCTAAAGAGAAACATGCCAATCTATTAACAGTTTCCCAAGAGAAGAAAAATGGAGGTGGGAGTGGGGAAAGAGAATCTTTTTACTCTACAAACTTCTGAACTGTTCTCTCCACATCATTATGTGTCTGTGCCATCTTCTGCTACCCTCCCTGTCAAGGCACCATGTTACCACATTCCCTCTGTCGGGGAAAGTTTCCAAGTAACAGTGCTTTCTCAGACTCATATCTGCGTGTTAGGACATTGTACAGAAACACAGAAAATGCTGCAAACAATCACAGGCAATCATCCCAACAGAACAACAATAAATATACGTCCTCAACTATGTTACCTGATCAGGAAAAAATTCTTGAAGAAATGGGCCCAACAGTATGATTCCTAATCCTTCTGGATCTAATTTATTCTTCATGAGATTTATACTATGGGGAGAAAAAAGAAAAACACTGGATACCAGAGGGAAAAAAAAGCTGCTTTTCTTTCATGATTAAATTACTGGTACTACAACACATTCAAATGCCAAAAATACTAAGAGCTGTTCTTTTTAGAGCCTTAATGACAAATACACAGGAATGACATCTAATTTGCCAAAACTTGGTTATTTTTAAACTACAGTAATCTGTTACTATTTAAAATTTAAATTATGTCGACTTTGGAATATTGTTCCTTATTAGGTAATTTAAAAACCAAGGTTTATAAACTTAGGCTTGTTACTTCCCAAAGGCAAATTCTCTTTGCTTTATAGGTATGCCTGAATTTAACAAACAAAAAATTCATTTTAAGACCAAGGAGAAAAAGAAACAGGGTCAAAAGGCAGTAGTACATCAGATAATAGAAAACATCTCTTAAAAAGTTTGCTTTTAAGAACTAAATGAGATAGAAGTTTAAAATTCATAGACGATGTAATTTGAAGGTTAAAGAGCTACATTAATTCTCAAAGAGCTAATATGTCCTGAATGACAGTGAGTGACAGACACTACCTTGGTCCAAAAGTAGCCTAAAGTGAGTACCAGCCCTTACCATGTAGGTGTCCCAAGGCTGGGGACAGGTGGTGGTATGTTACTAGAAAGAAGGCAGAGCAAAGCAGACTGCAGTTTAATGGCTTTAAAAATGCAGTCTTCAAAGTTTTACTTACCATCCTATCTCAAACTATAAAGGCCAAGTTAAATCTACCTTATTACACAACATGCAGTGTTGTGTTTGGGAATTTCAGGTGGTTCTAGTCAACCAACTTCCTCAGGGGCAACTTCTCCCCTTTGGGTTTGCCTCAAAGATGAGTCTAGACACCATCTGAAACTTGGGAGATTCATCTTCCTCTCTTACACCTGTATTCGGTCTAGCTGAGTTACCAGGTGTGCCTCTCACCAAAGGAGTTGAAGCTATTCTTGTGAGGGCAAGCTTTGTTTTAAGGTTTATGAAAGCCGCATCTGTGCTGATGTAGCTGTCTGTCCTGCAAACCCCCGGGCCAGGCTGCATCACAGTCCCGCTGCCTGCCACGTAGTACTGGTCCTGTGAGATGCTCTCATGGGCCTGTGGCTATCATTCTCGTACAGTGTACTATACAAAAGATACGGCATTTTAATGGGTCTCAGGCCAGGAAGTTATGATGAAATGAATGAAGGCAGGGTCATATTGTATTTAATTCATTTAATGCTTACGATGGCCCAGTTATTTTATGGGCCATCCGGTATTGTAATTCTAACTAGGCCAAAGTACAGAGTGAATAACTCAGTCCAATCTTTCAGATACTTCAAGAAAAACCACCTCATTAAATGAATTGTACTAACTTTATGATTCAAGGTATGTTTTGTATCAGATAAAACAAGGAAAATTAGGCAGATGATATATAGCTATGTAAGAATTTGGGGGGAAAATCCTCCCAATTTGTTCTTCTTTCTCTTTCTTGTCATAAAGCTGGTTAGTAACAAAAATTACTTGAGTTAATTCTCTTTTGTAATTAGAGCAGTGTCTCCGCTTGGAAATAAGGTTAGAAGTAGTATAGTAATAACTATCATAACATTTGTTGGGCTACTTAACACTCTGAATTTCTCCTCTTTAAATTGAAAACTACAAATATGAATATTTCTAACTATTGAGAATGGATGAAAGTACAGCTCTAGGTAGTAAGGTTGAGACAGATTAATTCAGATGTGACTAATTTATAAGTGTTTATATGTATTGCATACTTTCAAAGAGAGCATGACTGAGCGCATTTAAAAACAGAATAGGACCAAATTATAAAACTGTGTCTACCAATGTTTCCTGTTGCTTTGCTGAAGACTTTCATTATGTTTGATAAGCTAAGTTTCAACTTGCAGAAAGAAAAAAGGAATAATATAAATTCTATCTTATTTTTTCATGGATAATAACTGAAGATCTTCATCTACGTAGGAAGCTGTAGATGTAACAATGTATAAAACATAACAGTGAGAATGAAGACAATGACAGGATCCTAAGGAGATGCTGAAAAATGATATGCCATAATTTACTGCAGTCATTTTCAAAACTTTCCAGTCAGTTAATGTAATCATTTAGAAATGTTAGGTATCTTTGATCATCTATATTTAAGAGGGAAAGTCAGAGGCCCGCTGGTTATTTAAGCAGGGCAACTAGCACTATCTACAGTACACAAAACAGTCATTACTTTACTGAAGCTCCTACAGTCACAGAAAATGTTAAGACGTGGGGAAGTCTTTGCAGAGAAAAAACTTTTTAAAGTTTATAGAAAGATACTTTTAGCATTTTTGAAAAATCAGGACAATAACTGCTAGGTTGGAAAAGCAGCTCAGTATGTCTGTCAACTCTGCGATAACACTGGATTACTCTGTTTTCTTTCTAAACCTTTTCTTTATGTAAATTGCTAGTTTCATATATGCAGATACAGATTTTTAAAGGCAAAAATGTACAATATGTCTTCAACTTAATCGAATCTTTTTGAGTTGGCTAAATGAACAGCTTACTATTCAGGATCTGAAACAAGGTCCAGTGCTTTCATCACATCTTCTAGAAGTGAATCGGGTATGAATCCATTATCTAGAGGGGGAAAAATCAGAAACAACCTGAAATTAGAATTTACTTCAAGAAATCCTACTACTGATGATCAGATTCCAGGAAAAAAAAAATTGCATGAAAAATACAAAGAGTTAGGAATAGTACGCTATGTTTATTTTAGGCACAGTGCCTATTTTTATTAGATATTCTCTTCCATTAGGTTTTCTTGGAAACAGGCAAATATTGTATGGGTTAGTTTCAAATAAAAAAAGCATCTAACTTCTACGTGAGAACTCCAAGGAAAGTTTAAAGTCAAATTATTAAACAGTGTTACAATGTTAAGTGAGTAAAATATTTCTCTACTTAAAATCTTTAGTCATTAGGTATATCTTTCAATAAACAAAGTAAACCTTTACATTCCCATTAAAAATTTCAATTAAACAATTCTTTGCCAACAAATTCCCTTTGTCACAATGATATTTAGCTCCTTGAAGGACACTGCAATTTAGACAACTGACAGGTAAGAGCAAATGTATTCTAAAACAGACTTGGTGATTTTACTGAAAGCTATAGGTTAAAAAAAAAAAAACTGAAATGCAGTATCAAATTAATGCTGATGATGATTTTATGGAAAAAGGTCCATACTCTGATGATGCAATAGACCATGACACACACAAACTCCTTGTGGGATAGTTTGAAATGACAGTAGTTTTAAACAAGTAAATTGTTTATTCCTTAAATGTACAGTGCCCAAGTTCCCCCATCCATTTATTCATTCCTGAAGACTGTCTCAGCTTTAAATCAGCTTCCAATATCCTTCAGGAATTAGATGATTAAAAAAAAAAAAATTTACCATGGAGAACAAGCTGTCCAAAAACCCTGCTCCTATAATCAAACTACAGAATAAAGTATGCAGCTGCTCTTTCAGGATGTAGAATTGTACACCATCTCTATCAGAAAGGAATGAAGTTATGATTGTAGAAAGATCTTTTCTATTCTTAAACCTCATAAGGCGCTGTTATACATTTGAAGACAGACTAGCCTTGACTGAAAGGTTACGAGTCATTTAGGATAATTAAAAATGTACATTTTTTTAAGTGAAGGGTTACAGTAATTCCAATTTCTCAAGTTACCAATAATTTGAGGTATTGCGAATAAAGAAGACCTTGGTTGAAAGCACTTGTAAAAACATTCAAGCTCTGTGGGCTTAGCTATGAAGAGTCTGATCACTGATTTTACTTAGTTAAGTCACAGCTAAAGGCATAGCATCTCTGAATGTGAAACGGGCTTTATGTGGCCACTAGCAGACAGGAACAATTAGATTTCTGGGTTTATAGGCTATATGCATTTGATATTATAGGTGGAGTCGCCCTCATTCAAAATCCTTGGGTTTAGAAGTGTTTTGGATTTAAGATTTCTTCTGGCTTTTGAATATTTGCAAATATATAATGGTTGAGCATCCCTAATGTGGTCCGAAATCTGAAATGCTCCAGAGTGTCATATTGGCACTCAAAATTTTGGAGGATCAACTTTTCAGGTTAGGGATGCTCAATCTGTACAACGTTCTTCAGGAGTACTAATAGCATATATTTTGTTATGGCTGGCAGCCCTTCCGTAGAAACCATAACCTGCAACTGAGCTCCCACCCCAGGAAAGAGTTAGTTGGCTGTATAAAGGCACAAATGACAAGAACAAAAATAACAATGTCACCTTAACAACATGCTCAGGTATGATTAACCTCAAGTTTAAACATGTTTAAGGTAGCTCTGAGATTTACAGTTCATAAACACAGATATTCTGAAGTGTAACCATAACTGCACCCGGTCAGTGACTCTACATTTTGTATATCTGGTATTTTAAAACTGAAGGTGTAATATAATTTTTTCAATAATTCAAAGTTTTGATATACCCAAGATTAGAAGAGATTTCAAAATTATTTTCCTTTGTAGAATACTTACTTTGACATGCTAATCATACCTACAAAATCATTCTTTAGAAACATACCAGAATCATTAAGTATAAAAACAGATGAAACCTAAGTCGTCTGGCATTTAATCAACTGACTCTCTAGAGAATAGGGAGACAGAGGCACAAAGATGAAAAGATGACCTGAAAGTCAACAGCAAAGGAAATCTGAAAGAATACCATTTGTTGATTAGTCAAGCAGATCTATGAAGAACTAAAAGAAAAAACAGAACTTGTATGAATTGGTAAATTAACTACATAAATACAGATATGGGGACTATAAGGTGGGGCAAGCAAAGGGGGCAGAATAGCTAGGATGGTACACGGCTAGCATGTACATACTGTAATGCTGTCAGACTGTGGCTGCAAGGAGGAGAAAAGCTGTTGGTTTAAAATTTTCAAAGATTTTTACCAGCTAAAAATCCAGATTGCTAAAAGTGTCAAATCCTTATGGGTTGTGGGGAGGAATCACTCAATGCAAAAGGCGCTGATGAGGGAGCGTGAAAGTGAGTCAGGCATGTAATTTCCTGGACAAGATAACTGTTTCATAACCGAGGAAACCTGAGTTGGGCTTTCAAAGGAAATATTTAACAATCATGATTTCTGTTCTCAAAGATTAACAAACAGGAGAGCTCAGCAGGTCTCAATTTTAACAGAGATACTAGCTAAAGTAAACACTGTAGGAAAAGGCAAATATCAGAAACTCAAAATTAACAGAGGCTGGAAAAAGATTTCTCAGATTTTTGCAACAGCTTCTAAGGAGACTGGAGCCTGGGACATTTTCCATTCACTGTGGGGAATTAAAAAATTAAGCAGAATTTAATGTCACTTTAGTCAAATATTAATGATTTTATTTTAAATACTGTATTATATTTGTGTAGCAATATACCAATAAAGCCTTAATAATATAGATCTAAATTTTAACTACTCTTTATTGGAAAAAGCAAGTGAACTTTTCTCTGAGACAAAGTCAGACAGGCACCAGAGCTGAGCTTTTCCAGGCCTCTCTGGCATTACTTCTGGTTGGTCCACCTTGCTCCCCAGTGAGTCATGAGTTCCTGGAGGGCAGGGAGTCCAGATCCCCAGGGCCTAGCACAGTGCCTGACTCATAGCTGCTCGATAACATTTGTTACCTTTAATTATCCAAGCTCAACCTAACTTTAAGCAAAGTGCTCCAACCATCCAGGCACCACAGTTCAATCAAAACCAGCTTTGCAAATTACACCAACAAGCTCAGAAATAAGTAGCTCATTGATAGCTTGTACTGCAAATTCACTTTTATTATGTAATGGGAAACTCAGAAGACATGGTGGCAGTATACAGAAAACTGTTAGCTGGAGCTGCCTGACAAACAGTGATGACAGTGACAGGAATGCAGGGAGGGCACAGGGATGAGCATTTATTTAAAGGGAACAGAAGACAAGGCAATTCTAGAGGAAGTCTAGGAAGTGCTGTATATTAAGCTCAATCTACAACAGTCCAATTATTCTTAAAGATTAAAAAAACGCAGCGCACCAAAATCAGACAAAAAATGGCTCTCAACATATTTTAGCAACTTAAACAGCATCATATTTAAAGGGATCTTTTAAAATCAAATATGTACCCCTTGCGCCAAAATGATGTTGCTTCTTGACATGTAATTGTACAGGGGGTGGGGATAAAGGAGAAAGAAGAAAACAAACCCATTATTTATAATGTGAAAACCTGTGATTAGCATTTCAAATACTACCTATATAGACCCTAATATCTTTGGAGATTATGGAATAAGCCCTATGCCACACATTTTTTAAAAACAACACCATGGTTAACGTACTGAGAACTGACCAATAATGTAAAGTAGTTACTATTAAGTCCATTTTACAAATGAAAAACTGAGGTAGGAACTTGTCCAACATCACACAGCTAGTGAGGAGTAACAGAGATGGAGCTATTTTTCCGGTATCCAGAGGCACTAGAGAATTCCTGTTGTCCAGTAGTTTTGATCATATTAATATATCTTTATCCCTTTTAAAAAATTTGATCATTTAAGAAAAATTTCTAATAAAACATGTACCTGAATACAAAGCACATATCCAAACACTTTCTCCCACAAAAAAGATACACAAAAACACTGTGGACTTTCTCTGAAGCTCATGTGGAACACTTTGAATAGGGCTGTTTCCTGATTCTCTTTAAGCTGTGTACGTATGCTAAGTCTTTCTGAATTTGAGATTAGTCATTAAACTGAACCAATTAACTAGAAGTGATACATCAAGGTCCTGCACGAAGTACAATTTTTCTAGTATTCCAAATGAGAAATTAACAGTTCTAAAACTATATTTTTGACCTTGTTTTATAAGTATGCTTGATATCAAAATAAATATTGGGCTCCTAAGATCCTTAAGATTCTGAAATGGGCAGAAACTGCTCAACTAGAAATGAGAATCAATATCAAATCCTTACTCCATTACATTAAGAACAGAAGCTCAAAGTAAACTTAAATTTAGTAAGGTTAAAAAGTACCTCTTTATGACTTTAGTCTTTCAGGAAGATATTGGTAGTAGTGAGAAAGGGAAAGATTGCTGAAATATCTAAAATCTAGTCTTGGTTCTCACATTTACATATGTGGCTCTGGAGAAGTGACTCAAACCATCATAAGGCTGTTCTCTAAAAAACAAAAACAATGATGATGATCCCTGCCTATCTCCTAGGTTTGTGGCAAGGTTTTAATGAGGCCATGGAAGTAAAGTACTTTATGAATTGTAACATTCCACGCAAATGCCACTCATTATTTTTAGACAGATCCCTACATACAAACCAGGTTTGTGTTCCAAATGATTGGTACTAAATCACTTGCTTAGACTACGGAAGATGTGGTCTTACAGAGGCAGTGCTATAGATGGAGATTAGCCTGTACACACCTATTTAATTCAGAAGAGACCCACAGCACAGTGTTAACAGCACGACTGCAAATCTATCTACCTGTCAGATACCTGGGTTCAGCAACCAGGGGTAGGAGCTAAGAGTGAGATAAAGATATAAAAATACTCCTGGGTACGTTCAGTGTCCTTGTAGGTCAGTTATTTTATGAGCAGTTTGAGGAGGGTGACAAATGATAACTGTCCCCATACCTGCCTCTGTTAAATAAAAACTGTAACTATCCAAATGCTTGTCAGAACTTTTTGTATACTAAGTGTTCTGAGAAGGTGTGATTTGCTTACATCTCTAAACAAAAGCATACCATTTGGGGAAAGAAAATTAGCAGATTAGTTTGTAAGTGATTGAAAAGACTAAAATGGAACTATTAATATACTTTTAATCCTTCTACTTCCTAGAGTTGACTATACATAGCTAAATCATGAAGAGTGATCTTTAGATGAAAAGTGGACTTTATCTTCTTCCTAAGTTATATACAGAGACATATTTTCCAAGCTATCTGAATAAATTCTGCTTGCTTTAATAATTCAGTTTACGGTCCTGATAAGCTGTCACACATAACTCCTACAGATTAAAATCATTTAATAATTTTCTGTGTCTAGTAGAAACATAGTAACTTTATTTTCATATGCATCTCTCAATTCTTAAAAATTGCCACTGATTATAAATTATGTTTTAGTATTGGTAATATGAGAAATTCTACTTTCCTTGGGTACTATGTAAAAGAAAACAGTACAGGCCTGCCACTTCATTAGTAATTACAAAAAGCAAACAAAACTACTGTTTATGACAACTGTCTGGTACTTTAAACATCTTAGCTTCAGTATCTTTGCATTATTGATGAAACTTTTTTAAACCAGTCTTATGACATCAGCCGTTGAAAGTTTAGGGCTCCTAAGTCTGCTGTGAAGGCATTTTTTTTCATACATTTATTCTTTAATAGGTATTATCTCCTAAGATTTTCTGATCCTCTCCTAGTATGTTTCTTTTCTCAAGAAACTCATTCACTCACAGTTTTAACTGTGGTTCTAAAATCTTCACTAGTAAAACAAATCAAAACAAAACACAAAATGATTACACGAAAGCCATGTGTTTGGTTTTGGAATGTTCCATGGTACTTACACTGGGATAAGATTATGACTATTACCTTGGACAACTGCTTGTGCCACTGGGCAAGGTGCTTTCCCCCTTGTTCATTTAATATTCATAATACCTCTAAGAAATAGGTGCAGTTGTTCTAAGACTGATACCTAAGACAACAGACCTAAAAGTAACTAAAGTTTTCTGCTAGTAAGTGGTAAGAGAAAAAATACATTCTTAGAATTTGCATGACTTCCATTTTCAGAGAGAGAGACAGCAGATCCCTAAGTGTAAAAAGTTTTAAGACAGAAGAAAGTGTATTCATAAAGATAAGTGAATCCACTCAGGTGTCCAGGAGGACTTCACTGATCCAACAACTTCCATTCCTACATGGTACTTTGTATAGGAACTTATGACTATTAGTTTCGAAGTTATACTTGAAAGGTCAGTGAGTTAGCTATAAGAAAGCCTTAACTGTTACCTAGGCACAAAGACACAAAAGTGATCAAAACAACCCCAGTGACAGTGACTCAGTGGATATTTTAATGATATATTAAATGTGAACTTCTAAAAGCTACACTTTTTTTTTTTTTTTTAATAAAAAGAATGAAAGAGAGAAAGGAAGAGGAAGAGATTTTAGAAAAAGAAAAGGAGAAAGAAAGAAACAGCAAAAGAAAGAAAAAATGAAAGAGGAAGAGATTTTAGAAAAAGAGAGAAAAGGAGAAAGAAAGAAACTGCAAAAGAATGAAAAAATGAAAGAGAAAGAAAGAGGAAGAGATTTTAGAAAAAGAAAAGGAGAAAGAAAGAAACAGCAAAAGAAAGAAAAAAAGAATGAAAGAAAGAAAGAGGAAGAGAAAGAGGGAGAGAGAATGGGATTC
>CAUYQU010062290.1:0-40052 GCA_963574635.1 Cheracebus regulus | reverse complement strand
GAAAGAGAGAAAGAAAGAGGACGAGAAAGAGGGAGAGAGATTGGGATTCTTGTTTTATTGCCCAGGCTAGAATGCAGTCTAAAAATGGGTATTAAAAACCTCTTTTATGCCAATAATTGCATAGCATTTCACAGGTCTGTGTAGTTTTTTTAAAACTTTTGTTTAGTTTCCAGGTGGTTCAGAAGTGCCTACATTTGAGAACCACTAATCTTTGTTTCTTGTTTGTCCTAAAGTTGAAGGAACAGAATGTTTTGTCTTATAGATATCTTCCCTAGCTTGATAGCATAAATTAGGGTATTGACCAATATGTATTGGACCTTAATACAGTTTAATGGTAGTTTAATTTTACTTGTGCTTTGAGAATTCGTTGAAATTGGAAATTCGGCGTAAGGCTTTATTTTGTATGTTAAGTTTTGAAGGAAGTACATTAAGACTTTGTGTACTTTCTTTTTCGTTTTTCTCAGCTTTAATAAGGGAATTAAGAATTTAATGACTGAGAAGCTAGGCTATGTTCAACATCTTGAGTTTCAGCATAAGAGGGATCTGGTATATCCTATTTCTATAGGATATCCTGTATCCCAGTTTTGAAGAGTAAAAATGCTTAATCCATAATAATAAGAGTAATCTTTTTATAGGGTTTTATATCTCCTATATCTCCTATTTTATTAAATTTTTTTCAAAGTGAACATTGAGTTCTACATAATCTAAAAATTAGATCAATGTTATATGTATAACCAATAGAATTGCTTAAGGGAGGAAATATTGGTTATACATATAACATTGATCTAATTTTTAGATTATGAGTGGCTAATTTATTTTTTTGGTTCATACTGAAGTTTAACATATATATTCATTTTATACTCTCTCTCTCTCTCTCTCTCTCTCTCTCCCCCCTCTCTCTCTCTGTCTCTCCTCTCTCCTCTCTCCTCTCTCCTCTCTCCTCTCTCCTCTCTCCTCTCTCCTCTCTCTCTCTCGACACACACACACACAGTTTTTATGTAAATTTAGAGATGGAGTCTCACTGTGTTGCCCAGGCTGGTCTCAAGCTCCTGGGCTCAAGCAGTCCTTCCACCTAGGCCTCCCAAAGTGCCTGGATTATAGGTGTGAGCCACTATACCTGGCCTATATATTCATTTTAAGGTCATGATACTATGTGCATATTTTGAAATATTTTCAATGTTTCCAGTTATTTCTGCAGTACATTAGTTTTCAGGATGATGTTATACTGTCATGAAAAATAAATAAACCTGGTTTTGTAAAAATAAATGGTATGAAGTATTTTTAAATGTTTGATATTCATAAAATGATCATGTCTATTAATTTTAAGAATTTTTTCTTTGCCAGAAATGTGCAGACATACTGCATATATTTTCTAATTTAATCTTTATAGCAGTCTTGTGAGGCCTATTTTACAGGTGAAGAAACTGAAGATTAGAGACCTTAAATAACTTGTTTAATGTCACAAAACTAGTAAAAGTAGCAGAATTGGAATTCAAACTCAGATGTGTCTAACTCCTAAGCCCCTGTGTTCTTATGTAGTTTGCTACTCTGCCTGTCCACATCAGCACATGCTGCTCTGCTAAAGACCATTGCTCCAAACACCTAGCTGATTTTCCTCCATTCATTCATGCATGCTAAATGTAAAAGTTTTTCTAAGAAAATGCATCGCGTAGATGTAGGATAAATGTAATTACCCAATGTTAACAATAGGCTTTTAGATACCTCTCCTGTTGTTTTTGAGGGAATCCAAGAGAAAGAAAGGGAAGGTTAGAATATAGAACATCTTCAGGTTTGCTTTAATACCAGCACTAATGCCCTAGACTAGGGTTAAAACCTTATAGCACTGAATTAAAAAAAAAAATTCAAACAATAATCTCCAAGGGTAATGCGTGATTGGTATCTACATGATTATTCAGGTGGCAGATACAGTGGCTGCAGGGCTCCCTCTTGTGGACTATTAGAGCAAGTAGTGGTCTGGTCGCAAGTTAAATTAAGGCCTCTTTTGTGACATCGGTTGTGGGAAAACATGGAATTTGGGTGACAGAGAAGGGTCTGTGGAAGAGTCAGGAGTAATACTGTTCTGGTTGTGTTGGGTCTCCAGCCCTTTTGTTTCCTTGTCCTGCGGCTTCTATTTCCTGTCTACTTTCTAACATGAGGAGGGAAAAGCAAGAGAAAAGCATGTCTTTTACATGCGCCTGCTATCCCACTTTTAATGATTTGGCTTAGAGAAGCTAAGAATGGATGACTGGAAGTAATACCCATGATCAATAAGTCACAGTGTTCATTTAGTTTTGGTGGAGGCTGGTAGTTTGTTCATGGTCACATAGTGAGGTAATGTGATATTTTAGAAAAGAGCCAGCAAAGCCAACTGCTCTTTAATAGTAACTTGATTAATTCACTGAGCCCTGTTGGGTTTCTAAGCTGGATTGGAATGTAGGTAACCATGTAAACTAGCACAAGCCTGGCACTTAAAATAAATAGTCTAGGCTTGATGGAAGTGGAGCTTTAATAAAGGCAAGTTTAATCTGTTGTGTATTATGCTGTGAAATAAATAATAACGTCTCATGTCACAGAGTGAGCTCATGAGAACATTGGTAAAAGGGCCAGGTGCGGTGGCTCACACCTGTAATCCCAGCACTTTGGGAGGCCAAGGGTGAATCACGAGGTCAGGAGTTCAAGACCAGTCTGGCCAATATGGTAAAACCCTGTGTGTACTAAAAATATAAAAATTAGTTGGGCATGGTGGTGCATGCCTGTAATTCCAGCTACTTGGGAGGCTGAGGCAGGAGAATTGCTTGAACTGGGACCTGGGAGGTGGAGGTTGAAGTGAGCAGAGATCGTGCCAGTGCACTCCAGCCTGAGCTAAAGAGTGAGACTCCATCTCAAAAAAAAAAAAAAAAGAATATTGGTAAGAGGGTCAAATTTTGTTCAAATGAAAGTACTAGTTAAATTCTTATAGTCATTCTTTCTTGTTCCCAGTTCCTCATGTATCCTCTCTCCTGTATTCCTAAATGATGCTAATTATTCAACTTGATATCCTTTCCTCTCTGTAGTGGCCTCTATTTGCTTTTTTCACTCGGGTTTCTCTAACTCACTTACAAAACATCGAGGTACAGCCTTCCCAGCACTGCCCTTCTTTCTTTCCCCATAATAGGAGTCTATAGACTTTTCAAAAGTAGGAATTTTATGTGTAATTACTCTAGGGAAACAGTGTCCGTGTGATGAGGGGAGTCGGGGCAGGGAGGAAACATGAAGAAACTTAAAATATCTGACAATCCTAAAGTGATCTCATGTTTTATCCTTGATTTATAATTCCCGATCCCTTTTCTTAGGTCATATTTTGGAAGCAATTCTAGGACAGTTCTGGAAATCTCTCTAATTTTCTTTGAGAACTTTGTCTCCAGTTTGGCATGGTTTTTAGACACTATTGAAGTACAGACCTATTCCTTGTTCTACTTCTGAAGATTTATTCAAAGGGAATAAATTAGGTTGTGTACAAAAATATGGTTATAAGGATCTTTATTGCAGAATTGTTTGTAAACAAAATAAAAGTTTGAAACAGTTTTACAGCAAAAAGATTAAATGAATGATAATAATTTCATACATTAGACTAATACATGGCTAGTAAAAGTGATGTCACATATATTTATTGGCGTGAAAAGATAATTGATAAATTCTTTTTTGTTTTGTTTTGAGGAGTCTCACTCTGTCGCCCAGGCTGGAGTGCAGTGACGTAATCTCGGCTTAGTGCAACCTCCACTTTCTGGGTTCAAATGATTCTCCTGCTTCAGCCTTCCAAGTAGCTGGTATTAACAGGCGCCCACCACCACGCCCGGCTAATTTTTGTATTTTTAGTAGAGATGGGGTTTTCCCAGGCAGGTCTCAAACTCCTGACCTCAGATGACCTGCCCGCCTCAGCCTCCCAAAGTGCTAGGATTGTAGGCATGAGCCACTGTGACCAACTGATAAATTCTTACATGGAAAAAAATACTGTTAACTTTCTCAGATGAAAGAAAAATTATATGTATACATACATATAAAAAATAATTCTTTCAAAAAATCTAGAGTACCAGATTGTTAACAATGGTAGTTTCTAGACACAGGTAAGTTCTCACATGCGACCCTTCCCCATTCTCAAACCTAGGCTGAGCAGAAGAGGTTTTGGGGTGTCTCATCCCAGAAAAGACCTTTAGGAAAGAACTTTTAAAGGAAAGGGGTGAATACCATTCAAAATGACAGAGTAAGAACCTCCAGGGGTTGGTCTTTCCACTGAAACAACTACCCAATTAGAAAGAATGACCAGAATCTACTATTTCAGCACTCTGGGCCCTGATTGGACACTTATAACCACCAAGAGAGTGCTTGATGAAGGTAGAGGCCACTGTTTTTTGGCAGGACAGCTTGGGTGAACCAGTGACCATCCCCCATCCCTCGGCCTCGTGTCCTGTGGGGTTATGACCCATGTATCTGCAGTATCTGGCTGAAACCAGGGTGAGCAGTGGGAACCTTGGTGTTCTAGTCAGTCTGGCAGATCCCTGCGGGATTGATGCAGATTTTTTCCCAAGATTTGGCCCTCTTGGCTGCAGATGTTTCCCTCAGTGGCATCTATCAGGAGATTTAAGGAGATAGTACTCTCCCGACCCCCTCACCCCCATTTTGGAGCCAGACAGTTAAGGAAATCTGTGCCAGATTACTGGCTGACTGTAGAGATAATGGAACAGAAACTTCAGTGATTTCATACAAGGAATAGAAACAGGCAAACAGATAAGCAAAGGCAAAGATAGTTTAGAAAAGTCATAAAATGCAAGCAAGTATCCCTGTGTGCCTCCCTGAGGTCCGTGGAATGAGTGGATCTGGAGGTGCTGCCGCTGAATCAAGACATGTTCCTTTGCCCCCTGTCAGACACATAATGCCGATAAGAATGGTTCTGTTTCTCTGCAAGAGAGACAGAGACTGCCTATGGCTATGGGACAGATTCCATGGTCAGAAGGCCCTGAACATAGCTGGCAAGTCAGACTGATGCTGGTAGCCCTGGGAGCTACACATGGGATAGACCTGATTGTGGAGTGGGCTTTGCTTAATGTGGAAGATGCAAATCCTTAGAGTGCCATTAAAGAGACAGAACAGAAGAAACTGCATGAATTTGGATGGAACATACTGTGCAGCCCATAATGTTCAGCAATGGGCAGACAAATAAATTCCTTAGAGTATAGTTTGAAAGATAAGTAGAACTGGCAATTGAAACACTGTCTATAACAGAGGGAGATGAAAGCACAAAGGGCTGGCTTACTCACCGTCATGAGTGTGTGCTCACATTCAGCATGAGTGGGACTAAAGGGTGTCCCCACAAGATTTTTGTCTGTTTTTCTGGTTGATCTGGTGAAGAGGGGTTGGGGAGGATGCTGATATGACTATAAATTCTTGTCAAGGGAGAAGTACACTGGTATAACAACTATAGTTTTTCTTTCTTTCTTCCCCAAATCACCTAAAAACATCTCTTTTTTCTTCCCCTACCTGATACAGTAGTCCTAGGACTACAAGTGCTGGAAGCAAGGATTATTTCTAAGTAAGAAAGTATAACTGTATTTTTAAGCCTTATGTCAGAATTCCTGAGGGCCTAATGGTGAATTGTGCCTTCACCCCATCTGGCAAAATTGAGACTGAGCGTGAATACAGCTATAATGCCTAGTGGTAAAAATGGCTCACTAGTTCAGAACCTTTGTAACCCTACCCTCTATGAATGGGAATGGACAGAGAGAAAGGTGCTTACTAGACTAGTATTAAAACCAGCAATCCGGACCAGCACAGAGACCAAACTTAATGCTCCTTCCAAATGTGGAAACATTTGAGTAAAAATAAATGACAGGTGAAGAAAAGAAGGACTAATAACTGAGGCTAAAAAAATGAATAAATGGGTTATAAATTGAGGGAAATCCCATGTTACATTTTAAGTGTTAGAGCAGGAGACAGCATTACCTCTTAGCTCAATTATTCCAGATGCCTGAAAGGATAACGCTATCTGTTTGCCAAGACTACTCCTGCTTTTGGAACCTGACAAGATCTAAAAAAAGCCTACAAACCTGAGTCTCCCTCACCCTGGGAGACAGTCATGCACTATGATGGACTGGACTAATTATTAGTATTTGTGTATATTTTTGATGTAAAAGATCCGTGTTTGAAAACCAGGGGATGGCCTGCAGTATTATGTTTTTGCCTACAATTCCAGCTCGTAACTTCCATAGCTCTTGTTACAGTCTTTTGTTAGAATGTTGAGTGGGTCAGGCCTCAGGAGTGGGCCTCAGGAAATACAATTTCTCTGACCTTCTCTTGCCCTCCTTTCACCTGCCCCAAGGTAGGATTCTAATGTTTCCCCACTTTTCTGATTGTGGGTCATAAGACCTTCCCTAGAGAGAGTCTTCCTCTATACCCTGGGGGAAGAAATGCTGACATTATGAAGCTTACATGAAAACCCAGGAGGACTGCATTCAGGGAGCTTCCACATAGCTGAACACCTGCAGGTTTCTGGAGGGTGGTGTGACCAGGGAGGGTATGGAAGCTCTGCACCCCTTCCCCATACCTTGCCCTATGCATCCCTTTATCTGTATCCTTATAATATCCTTTATAATAAGCCAGCAAAGTTTTTAAAAATACATAAAATGCATGGCTCCAGCCTACAACAAGCAAAAATAAACAATCCTGGAGGAGTAAAATAATTCAGTTTCCAGAGCTTCCCAAATGTAAAACTCGGAATGTTCAGTTCCCAACAAAAAAATAACAAAACATACAGGAAAATATAGCCCACAGGAAAAAAAGAATTTGATGTAAACCACCACGGAGGAAGCCTACACATTGGAATTACTAGTCAAAGATGTTAAATTAACTATCTTAAATGTTTACTAAGCTAAAAAGAAAACATGGACAAATAACTAAAAACAAGGAAAACCATGTATGAACAAAACAAGAATCTCAACAAAGCTATAGAAATTGTAAAAAGGAACCAAACAGAAGTTCTAGAATTGAAAAGGAGAATAATGAAAAATCGGCTGTTGAAATCTTTGAGCAGGCAGAAGTAAGGATTAGCAAACTTGAAGGCAAGCCAGTTGCAACTGCCCATTCTGAGGAGTAGAAAGAAAAAAAAAAGAAGCGAAATGAACAGAACCTAAGAGACTGGTGGCACCATGAAGTGTACCAATACATGAATCGCTAGAGTCCCAGAAAGAAAAAGAGGCAGAAAAAATATCTGAAGAAATAAACTTCCCAGATCTGATGAAGACATGAATATAGACATCCAAGAAGCTTAGTAAACTTCAGTCAGGACAAACTCAGAAATCCACATAAACACATGATAGTCAAATTGTTGAAACCCAAAGAGTAAGAATTTTGAAAGCAAGAGCAAAGCAACTTGTCTTGTACAAGGGATTCTCCATAAGATTAATAGCTGATTTCTCATTAAGAATCTTGGAGGCCAGAAGGTAGTAAACTAACATATTGTCAATCCTGAAAACAAAACAAAAACTGTCAACCACGAGTTCTATATTTGGCAAAACTATCCTTGAAGAGTGAAGGAGAGTTTAACATATTTCCAGACAAAAGCTGAAGGAGTTAACCAGTAGACCTGTCCTATGTAAGAAATGCTAGATTCAGCACAGTGGCACATGCCAGTAATCCTAGCTACTTGGGAGGTTAAGGTGAGAAGATCTCTTGAGCCCAGGAGTTCAAGGCCAGCCTAGGCAACATAGTGAGATCTCCATGTCAAAGAGGATAAGAAATAAATCCTAAAGGTAGTTCTTCATGATGAAATAAAAGGGTATTAAAAGTTACCCAAAGTCATAAGAGGAAATAACACTGGTAAAGGTAACTACGCAGGTAAATATATAAACTAGTATTATTGTGTTTTTGGTTTGTAACACCTCTTTTACTTCCTATATGATTTAAAAGGTAAATACACATAACAATAATCATGTTTGTGTTAATGGGCACACTCATACAAGATGTGGCTTGTAGCAACAACAAGAGAAAGGGAGAGGACTGGAGATGCATAGGAGCAGTTTCTGTACTACTGAAATTCAGTTGGTATTATTCAAACTAGGTCTTTATAAGTTTAAAGTATTAATTGTAATCCCCAAGATAACCACTAAGAAAATTTAAAAAATAAACAGGAAAGAAGGTAATCAAAATGATGTACTTAAAAAGAAAAACACACTAAATTTTGGAAAGGCAATAACGGACCAGACACGGTGGCTCAAACCTGTAATCCCAGCACTTTGGGATGCTGAGGGGGGTGGATCACCCGAAGTCAGAAGTCAGGAGTTCAAGACCAGCCTGGCCAACATGGTGAAACCCCCATCTCAACTAAAAATATAAAAATTAGCTGGTCATGGTGGTGTACACCTATAGTCCCAGCTACTCAGGAAGCTGAGGCAGGAGAATCACTTGAACCTGGGAGGTGGAGGTTGCAGTGAGCCAAGACCACACCCCTGCACTCCAGCCTGGGCAACAGAGCAAGACTGTCTCAAAAAAAAAAAAAAGTGAAAAAAAAGTAGGCAATAATGGAAGAATTAAGGAACAAAAAATAAGATATATAGAAGACAAATAACAAATGGCAGAAGTAAATTCTTTTTTATTGAAATTGCATTAAATGTCAATGGATTACATTTTTCTCTATTTTATTTTTATTGATTGATTTATTTAGAAACGGTATCTCACTCTGTTGCCCAGGCTGGAGTGCAGTGATGCAATCTCAGCCCACTGCAATGTCTGCCTCCTGGGCTCAAGCAATCCTCCCACCTCTGTCTCCAGAGAGGAGCTGAAACTACAAGCATGCACCACCACACCCAGCTAAATTTTTTTTTTTAAAGGCAGAGATTGGCAGATTGGGTTAAAAAAAAAAAAAAAGACTACTGTCTGTATGCTGTATTAAAGAGATTCACTTCACTTTAAATACAAGGATACAAAAAGGTTGAAAGTAAAAGAATGGGAAAGGAGATATGTGATGGTTAATACTGAGTGTCAACTTGATTGGATTGAAGGATGCAAAGTATTGATCCTAGGTGTATCTATTAGGGTGTTACAAAAAGAGATTAACATTTGAGTCAGTGGGCTGGGAAAGGCAGATCCACCATCAGTCTGGGTGGGCAGCAGCCATCTAATCAGCTGCCAGCTCGGCTAGAATATAAAGCAGACAGAAAAACATTAAATAACTAGCCTGGCTTAGCCTCCCAGCCTACATCTTTCTTCCGTGCTGGATGCTTCCTGCCCTCAAGCATTGAGCTCCTAAGTTCTTCAGTTTTGGGACTTGGACTGACTCTTCCTTGCTCCTCAGCTTGGAGATGCCCTATTGTGGTACCTTGTGATCATGTGAGTTAATACTTAATAAACTCAGATATATATATATATATATCTCCTATTAGTTCTGTCCCTCTAGAGAACCCTAATAAAATATACCATGCAGATAATAACCAAAAGAGATCTGGGGTGACTAGATTATTATTGGCAGACAGTATAGACTTTAAGTTTTGAATAAAAGGTTATGAGATAAAGGGCATTGTATATTGACAAAAGTTTTGATTGAGCAGGAAGAATATAATAATTATAAACACATATACATATCTAACAATGGATTTCCACAATATATGAAGCAAAATTTTAGAGAACTTAAGAGAGAAACAATTCTACAATAACAAAGAATTTAATAATCTACTTTCAATAATGGATAGGACAATCAGATAGAAGATTAATAAGGAAACAGAGCACCTGAGTAACACTATAATCCAGTTAGATCTACCCGATGCAAAGCACTCAACAGCAGAACACAAATTCTCAAGTACACTTTGAATAGACCATATGTTAGGACACAAATCTTATTTTTTTTTAACACTTGGCGGTGGGGAAGAGTGGGGAGCTCACCCTGAAGTACAAAGCTAAATATTTCACTTTCCACATCTGGTCTGGGATCTAAGTTAAGCAGGGTTCAGTGCAGTCTTTCTGGGCCCAATTTGGTTTAGAGAAATAGCAGAGGCATGATCGTTAAGAAGCAGTCCACCTCATTGGCAGAGAAGGAGAGAGCCATTTGGGTAGTAGAGCTCAGAGAGATTTCCTCTGGTCTCTCCCAGGACCTCCCTTTTATTCCCATTAGGAACTCGGTACAAAGAGTTGGCCCAGGAAAATACAGCTCATTCAATAATGACTTTTACAAAAAGAAACTGGCACAGCACATAATTAAGTAAAACATCGGAAAAGTGTGGCAGAACTTAATGACAGAAGAGCACTTAATGGAAAAGTGCTGCCATAGAGCTGATGAAAATCGTGACTAAATTTCCTACTACTCAAAAAATTAAATGAAACAATAGCTTTACCATAAAGCACAAATTTAAGAACTCAGTGAAGATATAGTAAGACAACAAAAGGAGATGGGTTGAGTGAACAAATGTGAATATTCAGAATCAGGAAGTAGTAGAAGTAAAATTTAAATATATCATGGAAAGGAAGACAGATTTGAAAGGTGACAAGATAGAATCTATCCTGAATACAGTAGTGGGTATAGTGGATAGAAATGAGAAAAGCAAACAAATAGTTTAAAAGAATTGGAGAGAAAGTGAGATATGGAAAACAGATTAAGGTGGTTCAGCATACACAGAATCTCTGATTTTAAAAAGCTAAAATAGTGGAACAGAGTAGATATTTAGAAATATAATTCAAGAAAACTTTCCAGAAATAACAGAATATTTAAATTTGCATATTGAAAGAACATACCAGGTGAAAATGAACCAGAAGGGTTAACAGTCAGATAGATCTTAGTAAAGTAATTGGACTTCGGAGAGAAATAATTCTGTGAGTGGCCATACAAAAAGACCTAGTCACTTATAAGGGAGAAAATAATGGGTTTGCCTTAGATTTTGCACATTTTAATGCCAGAAATAATAAACCAGTACCTTCAAAGAAATTCAAGAAAGGAAAATAAGAACTAAGAAAGACCAAAGACTACTGAAAAAAAAAAATTGAACATTCAATAATATGAATGAAATGTATTGCTGTGAAATAATTTTGTTTTTATGAGCCATTGAGGAAACTATAGAGGATGAACACAAGCAAATAGATAACTGGGAAAATTAAGATAAAAGGACTTGTATTATTGAATATATTCAATATCTAGAGCTAAGCCTAAAATGAAAGTAGAGATTAGGGTGAAAGGAAAACAAAATATGCACTAGTATCTAACAATACTGGAAGAGGAAAGGGGAAAGAAGATGACATATAGAGTGACTTCCTCATGTGCAATAACTGAAAATTAAAGGATGGTCTCTCAAGCTGACAAATCAAGCAGTAGAAATATAAGCATATTTAACAAAACAAAGATATTTTTGCAAACTGTAAAAGTGGAGCAATGCCCTTCAGTAGAGGACTGGTTAAATAGATTGATTCATCTGTATGATAGAATACAGCCTTATTGAAGAATGGGGAAGGTATCTGTGCACTGACAGGGTGAGTGGTCCACGATAAATTAAAAAGCAAGATGCAGAACAGGTTGTATGCTACCACTTATGTAAAATAAGTAGAAAAATAGTATGTGTTTCTATATATTTGATTTTTTAAAACTCAGGAAGGATGCAGTAGAAACTTTAAGATAAAGGTTACCATTTTGGGATAGGGCTTGAGAGTGGTTGTATGGGGACACATAGGAGGTTGAATTTTTCATTGTTGTTTTCTTCCCTCCCTTCTTATTTTTGAAACATATGCATGTATTACATATTCAAAAATTAGATTAATGAAGAAAATCAAACCAGAAATCCCCCATAAGTTCTGGTCCTATATTAAATCTCAGACAAAACTTTGAGGTAGTTTTAGTTGGCATCTCTGCAAAATCTCTTGGATTTTCATTCTTTTCCAGAATATAGTCTTGTTAAGTGTAGGCTTCCTATATGAGACCCTCAGACCCTGTAGATGAAGAAAACATTTTTCTTTGAATGACCTGCCATTTCATCTAGACAAGCTCCCTGTCCTTTCTTAATTTGTCTGTGACATAATCAGTAATTGTTAAGGATAGTTATGTATAATTAAGTGAAGGTTCATTTCTTATCCTGTTGTGTAGGTTTCTTTATGTGATTAGTCTTGGAAGGCATTGGGCTTCCATGATGAATGATCATTTCCTTGTGAGTATATATCTAATATTCATTTGCAGCTTAACTTGGTCAAAATAGAACTCTTGAAAATGAATCTTAACTTCAGGGCTCTGTGAAACAGGAAACAGAGATGATTTTTTTTTTTTTTCAGTTAAGGAGAATGAGATGTCAGAAGGTTGTTACTTGTCAGAAGTTGCCCAGAAAATAAGAGTTAGGCAGGGGAAGATACAACCATGATTTCTTGGATGAGGCCTTGGCTCCCAGACAATACCAATTGACTTAACCATTGATACTGTGTATCCTGCCATGGTGATAGAGCACAGTGGATTGAATTGTTGGAGTTTCCCATTCATTTTTTGGACCTTATGCAGTTGTCCTTGCAAAGAGAGTCTCAAATTCACACACACACACACACACACACACACACACACACACATAAACACACAATGTGATTCTAATTCATACACATACAATGTCATACTAATACACACACACACACTCTCTCTCTCTCTCTCTCTCTCTCTCTCTCTGCAATCCTAATTGCCAGTAATAAAATTGTTACCATTTGTGTGTTAAGATAAATCAAAGGGAATGCTCATGAACTGGTACTCATGACCTTGAACTCTATGTTACTTTTTCATAATAAATACAAGTATTCTGCAACATTTTCTAAAATTTTTCTAAGTGCATTGGCTCTAATGCATTAATTATATTGCATTTTTACCTTGATTTCTAAGGCTATATTTGTAAAATGGAGATGATTATCTTTGCCTTCTTCACAGGATGGTAATGATTACTAAATGGGACAGTGAATTTGAACATAGTTTTGTAAAACTGTAGGTTTCTTTACAAATACAGAGATGGTGGTGCTAGTGTTACATTAATTAGATCTTACTGCCTCTCCATATATTCATGCCATGCCATTCTGTCCCTTGCAGATCCACTTTTTTCTAGTAATAAAATTATGAGTCCATTATATACTTAACATTCCTTTGCATTAGCTTTTTCCCTTCTGTTTCTTTTTCTGTCCATATCTTCATCTGAAGTAAAGACTATTTGAATAATGATGTATACAGATCTTGGTAACAAACAGTAAATAAACAATACTGTAGATATGATTTAAAAACCGTTATGAGTAAACAGGCTTTGTAAACAGACCTGTGTTTTCTAATCCAGGTGTCACCCTATCCTGGCTATGTGACCTTGGGAAAGTTATTTAATCTCTTGTAGGTCCAGTGTTCTCATGTGTAAAGTGGGGGATAATGTTTATCTTCTGAAGTTGTTGATGACTAAATGAGATTCTTTTTACAAAGCACTTAGAACATTGCTTTCATAGAATGTAATCTACCCTAATTTCTTCAAACAGACCAATTCTAGTTTAAACATAATCATCACTTGATGTTAATAGTTTTTACTATTTTGGTTCTGGTCCTTTGTATAAAGTAAATTACATTGGTAAAGATCAGAAATTTAAGATTCACAGTTGTTTTAGATACTTGCCGTTTACTCACTGGCATGAAAAGTGGGAGAAGTAAATCACATAACAGTGTGCATTAGTTTACTTCTGGTTTATTTGTGTGTATGGGAACCTGAAAGTGCCTCAGATATTTTTTAAATAGTATGCATTTATTTAATATATTTTACAATTACCTGCTATATACTTTGCATTACTATTAGGCTTTGGAATACAGAAGTGAAAAAGATAGTTCATGTCTGTATTGAAAGTCATCATTTGTTCAAGGAGACAAATAAGTAATTATAATATCAGAAGTACTCTAATAGCTTTGGGAAGCCAGATGAGTGCTCCCTGCCTCTTCAAGATAGGAGCAGTGTCTTGAATGTGCTTCCCAGGGAAGGTGACACCTGAGTCAGGTCTGCAGAGAGCCAGACTTGGAACGTGAAGCCTTCTCTTCCAGGTTAAGGAAATGAAGTTCATATTAAGATGATGAAGAGCCATTAAATGCTTTTATTTAGAGCAAGATGAGCAGATTCAGAATTGCTGATAATTACCTGGAAGCACACCTCCAAGCAAGGGGAGCAGCATCAATTTTATCACCCTTGACATTGCTACCATTTAACACCTGCTCCATCTCTGACTTCTGTATACATTATCTAATTTAATGCAGCACCCCTTGAATTAGATATTATTGCCATTATATTATACAGATAAGGAAACACAGGACAATAGAGGTTAATAGAGGAGTGAGTGACTGAACATACAAGAGAGAATACGTTTGATTACCTTCCATTTCACCTGGTGATTCTAAATTAAGAGAGATGATTTGTTGATCCTCAGTCTTGATTTTCATGTTTCATATTGTGAACATTTTACTGAATTTGATTTGATTTTAGAATCTAAAGATAATGAGTATTCCCTCCAAGATAGCTTTAAACCCAAATCTGCCATTTTATCTGGTGCCCAATCCAAGGAACTCTGGTTTATTCTAACACTAGAGGGAAAAAAAAATGGCTATGTTCGACTCACTGAAAGAGAACATTCCAGTATCCAATGTAGAACTGCACCTTTTCTAGAGCATATCACCTTAAATAATTTTTATCCCTATCCTTTAGAACACTTGTAGGATATAAACCACTTTGTTCCCCCTTCTATTTCCTTTTCCTCTTAATTATCTTAAAATATTTGAAATGATATTTCATTGGAATATGAAATATTTTAGTTATGTAATTGTTAAAGTCTCATATGTAACTTAGGACCTAGCTTTTCTAGTAGTTTGAAACTTGGTTTTTTTCGTGTTTCTGCTCCATGTTTATGTGGTATATTGAAGCAAAAGAGTCAGAGGTGATAGTATTTGAAAGTTAAAAAACAAAACAAAACCCTGATTATTAATCCTGCCACAGTCTTCATTAGCTTTCTAAATGCTGTCAAAATTGGCCATTGATCTTCATCCTTAGTTCTTTCATTGAAAATAGATATGTAATAGAGTGAGAACTCACTTAAAAAAAGAAAATAGAAATAAAGTATCCTTCTCTCCTGAAAATGTGGTATAATTATGTAAATGAATTTTTTAAAATACTTGTACATAACTAAAAGTGATATTGCAAAGAGAGCATATGTATAATTTTGACTTGCTTTACTCACCTTTTATTCTTTTTATTTCAGCTCAATCTGAAATCGAAGTGTCTGTCTCTGCAAGGAATATCAGAAGGCTACTAAGTTTCCAGCGGTATCTTAGATCTTCACGCTTTTTTCGTGGTACTACGGTTTCAAATTCTCTAAACATTTTAGATGATGATTATAATGGACAAGCCAAGGTGTGTATAGTTTTTTTAAGAAAACATTAATTTTTGATAAGTTTACTGAAGCCCTTTATTCCCCATATAGTAATGATTTATAGAGCCTTTTTTTCTATGAAAAGCAGTTGAGGCCATTTTCCAGGTTTTTTTCTTTAGAGCAGCTGTTTGTTTTATAATTAAGCATTACAGAGCAAGGGAAATTGAGTAGTGACAGTGTTTTCATTTGTTATTACAACATTACATAACAAGTAGATCAATAGAACATTAAACTGTAAGATCTCACAGAATCGTAATGCTGGGAAGAATCTTGGAGCTTATCTGATCTAATCACATGTCCGTATTCCATCAGTAAGGAAACTGAGTCCAAGAGAGCACGAGGGACTTGTTTGTGCTCACCCAGCTGGTTAGAGGTAAACCCAGCACAGGAAATTGGGTCTCTCCCTGTGTGTGTGTGTGTGTGTGTGTGTGTGTGTGTGTGTGTGTGTGTGTGTGTGTGTGTGTGTGTGTATAAATAACACATTTTCACAAATGTCTTGTGACTTTTAATCACATGAGTTTTCATAGTCTCTTACATCAAGAGAGATTTTGAGGGTTTAGATCACGCCTGTAATCCAGGCACTTTGGAGGCCAAGGCAGGTGGATCACTTGAGGTCAGGAGTTCAAGACCAGCCTGACCAACATGGTGAAACCCTGTCTTTAAAAAAAAAAAAAAAGAGGGGTAGATGTATCATAATTAATCCTGTTGATTTTGAGCATTATTTACTTCATCTTTATATAATTTAAAAAGAAATGCCTTACCAAACGTCAAGATTAAATAAGCTTGTTTTTAACCAAATGAGGATTTTAAATAATCTTAAAATTTCAATGTATTTTAAGTTCTTATTTGACTTAATATTTATAAGACTAGATTTTTAAGTTTGCATAAAGTTTTTAAGTTGTGTAGATAAAGCTGGGATGTCTTCTTTATAGTTACATGAAAGTGAAAGAAAAAATGCTTCCCTGTTTAGTAAAATAAATCAGTGGAAAATAAATCAGTGCTTGCTTTAAAAGTTAAAAAGTTTACAAGTTCTGCCTTTTAAAATGAGAATATTGATTTGTATATCATTTGTTGTTACTCATACTGTCGTAATTAATGATGTCTACTAGTAGTATCTCAGTTTTGCCAATATCAGTGTATTCATAAATGTATATACAACAGTGAACCTTTGAATATAACAGTTTTTTTCTAGAATAAGTCCACAAAATGTTCAGGTTAAGAATATATGGTATACAATAAAGAAAATTAAATATATATATATATGGTATAAAAATATTTGGTTTTTAGGGTCTTCATAGGATTTGTTTGCTTGGCTGAAGTACATATTATCCTAAAAGTTAATGTAGTAAATTGTATTATTTTATAAGCATATTTAGATAATATAAATAAATATCCATAGGTTAGTTTTTTTAAAAACTGAACAACAAATAATTTAAGCATGATACGGTATCAGTGTCAGATGCCTAGTTTCTAGAAACAGACTACTAACTTAAGACCCAGCTCTATCACTTATAGCTGAGCAAGTTAGGTTTTTTTTTTTTTTTTTGCTTGTTTCTACATCCATAAATGAAATGAGAATTGAAAACAATGCCTGTGCCATGTGCAGTGGCTCATGCCTGTAATCCCAGCACTTTGGGAGGCCAAGGTGGGAGGAATCGCTTGAGCCCAGGAGTTTGATAGGAGCCTGGGCAGGATGCCGAGACCTTGTCTCTACAAAAAAAAAAAAAAAAAATTAGGCGTGGTAACACATGCTTGTGGTCCCAGCTTCTATAGAGGCTGAGGCTGCAGTAAGCTGTGTTGTTCATGCCACTGCACTCCAGCCTTGGTGACAGTGACTGTGAGACCCTGTCTCGAAAAATGAAAACTATGTCTGATAGTGTTGCGAGTAGTAAAAGAGTGAGTAAATTAGTACCTGGAGTATATTAAATACTCAGTAGTGTAACTTATTTTTATTAGATTTTTTACAATTTAGATTCTAAACCATACATTTGAACCACACTTCTGTGATGTTAAGTGATACTAAAATTCTTGAAGGTGTGTGGGCCTATAGGACCACCTGTGCATTTATTAATTTATTAATAAACAACCTTCCTGTGTATTTATTAATTGAAAAACAATGTTTCATTTTTCAAATGGAGTTTATCCCTTTGGGCATTTTTGGGGACCAGTTGAAAAAGTCATGATTAAAAGGAGAATGATACTTGTATTTTTTTTTTAAAGTAAATCACTTTCCATTTTCATTAAATTCTCTATGGAATATCTACAAAATACAATGTTATTGAAATTAAATTACAGTAGGAATGTTTGGTTTTCATTTCAGTGTATGCTGGAAAAAGTTGGAAATTGGAATTTTGATATCTTTCTATTTGATAGACTAACAAATGGTAAGTGAAGAATTTGACTTACTCAAGTTAATGTAGTCTAGATTACTACACTGATGGTGCAGCCACTAGTGTGTTGCTTTCATTTACTGTGCTAAGGTTGTGAGCCCTCTGCTGGAGGAGAGAATGTATTAGTCCATTTTCACACCGCTGATAAAGACATACACAAGACTCATAAAGAAAAAGAGGTTTAATGGACTCACAGTTCCATGTGGCTGGGGAGGCCTCACAATCATGGTGGAAGGTGAAAGGCACATCTTACATGGTGTCAGGCAAGAGAGAAATGAGAGCCAAGCAAAAGGGGAAAGCCCTTATGAAATCATCAGATCTTGTTAGACTTATTCACTACCACAAGAACAGTACTGGGGACAGCGCCTCCATGGTTCAATTATCTCCCACCAGGTTCCTCCCACAACATGTGAAAATTATGGGAACTACAATTCGAAATGAGATTTGACTGGGGACACAGCCAAACCATATTGGGGAGCATCATTTTGTCTCTTTATAAGTAACTTTTCTAAAAACCTAGAGAATCAATCTCATAATTTTATGTTTTGATTGTTGTCCTTAACAGTAATCAGAAGTCATTGTCATCATCATCATCATCATGACTTGGCTGATTGGTTGGCAATTGAGACTGCTATTATTAACAGTAACCCAAAGTAAACATTATTATTTCAGCATCTTTTATTTTTCTTTTTTGGTTTCTTTTAGATTGTGGCTATTTACAATGACATCTGATATCGTATGCCTGTTCTGATAGGCCCTGCTGAGTGGTGGGTTAACCACCTTTTGGCACAACCTGACCAACAGCAGTGGTTCCCTGCTTTCAGATAGGGAATGGGGAAGAGCTGTAGCTTCTTTAGGAAGGCTTATCAGAATGTACAGAAAGTATGAGTGGTTTGGGGAAAAATGCCTATAGGTGATTCTAATCTGCTTACCCACTCCTGAGTTTAGTTTGGTCCTGGATGGAGGGATCATGTTTTTTTGTTTTCCTTGGGAACAGGACATGTTCCGTAGGAAGAAGAACAGGGAATCATTCTTATTTAGGATACAATTGTGGGCGTAATTATTGGTGGTACAGTTGAGGACCGCTAAACCTTAGGCAGGTCCATCTTTTAATATACCTTTGTTTGGGTAGGTTTTCTGGAAATACAATTTCCTTTTTCAAGAAAGTGTTCATTTCCATTTCTATTTTTTAAAAAGTTCCTTTGTGCCTATTATTTGCTTTTTTTTAACACAACTAAGCATCTCTTATTTTGAAAAGTTTTGTTGATTTGTATTCTTATTCACTGGTAAAAGCAGCTCAACTAGGCCAGGTGTGGTGGTACACGCCTGTAATCCCAGCAGTTTGGGAGGCTGATGCAGTTGGATCACATGAGTTCAGGAGTTTAAGACCAGCCTGGCCAACATGGCAAAACCCCATCTCTGTTAAAAATACAAAAACTTAGCTGGGTGTGGTGGTGCATGTCTGTAATCCCAGCTACTCAGGAGACTGAGGCAGGAGAATTGCTTGAACCTGGGAGTTGGAGGTTGCAGTGAGGTGAGATTGCGCCATTGTACTCCAGCCTGGGCAGTAGAGCGAGACTGTGTCAAAAAAAAAAAAAAAAAAAAAAAAAAGGCTGTTCAACTAGTCCTTTATTCCGAGCAGAAAATACACTGAGAGGAAGTCAGTGCTGACTTTAGAATAATGAAATCACTGCTGTACTTGGAAATCATCTGCTTTTTCTTATTGCTTTGGAATGAAGCTTCATTCATAAGGAAGCCAAATACGTAAAATGAACAAGCAAATACAACTTGATTTTTCTTGAGAATCAGTGTGGGTCTTTTGGTATCACTCCATTATTCTCTGTAAGCTGTATGGCAATGCCTAGTGGAAATTCCTTTGTCTATACCTTCTATTGGTTTACGCAGTTTTGACAGAAAATAAGTTGGACCAATCCTAGGCAAAATTGTGAAGACAGTGAAGTTTGCCTTTATCAGCAAAGCCACCCTCTTGCCTCCCTGCCTTTTTATTCCTCCCCTTTGCTATCTCTCTTCTACATTTCCTTTGCCCTTGGTGATTAAGTGTTCTGTTCTCCCTGCCCCCACCTTGGCCCATACACACAGGAAAGGCTCTGATATCATTTACACAGTTAGCCTTCCTTTGGGCCTTCTCCTTTTTAAAAATATAGGTAGTAAAAGGTCAGGTTGCCCACGTTCTTCTTGCTCTGGGAAATTCCCCTTTCTAACTCAACACAAATATTACGTTAGGTATTATCTCAAGACAAATATAGATGAAACAGTGCCACCTTTACACTTTCAAGGTTTAGCCTTACATAAAGTCTCACAGCTCATAGCCTATTATTAGTCTGCTGGGACACTTGTCACTCATTGAAATAGTTGATTGTTCTTCTCTAAATTTTATTTTTAAAAAGTACATAGTCTGCTACTCAGGGGGCATGGTGATGAAAGCAGCCTGAGCTTAGCAATGCACTGGACGGGCAGAAGAAATAGCCAGCGTTCTGCAGTAGTTAACTAAGCACTTCGCTTTCCTTTTGCTGACCTCACATTTTGAACGGGATTTGTGGACAGGGTGGCTAAATGGTTTCCCCTTGGGGTTCATTCCATATCATTAGGGTTTAGTAGAAACCACTCATGGTTAGCTACCCACCTTTGATTTTATAGGTGGAGATTTATACATTCAGTTAATTACAGCTGTTCAAAAGCTCAGGAATTTTCTACTTGAAGAGACATTATTGAGGAACAAATGAGCAAAAGAAAATTCCTTTAGCTTACATTATATAATGAGAATGGCTTTCCTTTTAAAACTGCTTTGCCTGAAATGAATTCTGGGTAATATACATTCATGATATACAAGGGTATAGTTTTCCCTTCTTGCTTTTTGATCCAGTGCTTTCTCATGTTTCTTATACTGGTAATTTCCCAGATGATATTGCGGGGAGGACAGGAAGGCAAAGATGAAGCAAAATGCGGTGATTCGTGCAAAGACAAATGGTCCCCAGCTTGTCTGCTACAAGGAGGGAAGTAGTTATTGTCTGGTAGGATGCATTTGAAGTTCCTTTTGTAGGACTGAGAGAGTTAAATGATGTGACATAGCAAGAGCTTATCACCCCTAAAAGCTACCTGGTTCATGAGGACACTAGCTGCCAGGCCTGCACTGTGGGGATAGCCTACTCCTTCCAGCCAGATCCCATCTGGATCACCGTCTAAAAACAAACGAGGACCACTCTTCCATAGGCAGTTCTATCTTTTGATATCTTTTTATGAGGATAGCTTTTCTAAAAATACAATTTTCTTTTTCAAGAAAGTGTTTGTTTTCATTTCCATTTTTTAAAAAGTTCTGTGTCTGGTTTTTGTTTAACACAACTGAGCATCTCTCGTTTTGAAATGTTTTGTTGACTTGTATTCTTACTGGTATTATAATCCTCAGTTGGTATCTTGCATGCAGCTTTTCAATTACATATGGGTAGTATGCTTTAAGAGACTGGTTCTTGTCAGATTGCTTAAACGTTCTTGGTGGAGACTTTACATGTATTTCTTTACTGCACACTGCCTGAATTCCAGAAGAGGGTATTTTCCCATTCTATGGTAGCTTTCTTAAAACTTATTCTACATCCTAGAAATGGGTAATTTGTTTTGTTACATTTGAAAAACAATTTTGGGTGAACCTTATGATAATCTAAATATACAGAGAATGAATAAACATTCTAAAATATTTATTTGTTACAGCAAGAGTAACAGACACATGGTTCACTTCTTCAGAAATGGCTCCACACCACAAGAACTCGTGTTTGTACCAATAGAGCATATCAGGACCTGAACACATATTAACATTTAGTTTATTTAAAATGTAACATTTGAAATGTTTATCCTTTCCATATGAAGGTGATATGTCAGGTAGATTTTACTTTTGGTCTGCCATATCTTTTCTGTTATTGCTCATACAAATAATGCTCCAATTAATGTACTTCTTATCAGCCATGGTCTTTTGTTGGCAGTTGGTTAGGCAGTTTTAGATAACAGGTTAAGCCAAATGGTCCTTTATTATCCTTTATAAATACATTTTCCATGTGGGACTAGTATGTCTTTTATACATTTTTATAAGAGTCAGACTTTAGAGAATATTAGAATCGTGCATTTTATTGCTATTATCTGAATGTTGGCAGTAATTTATGAGTCTATTTAAAGGATATAGTCTACTTAAAATAGACTTTTTAATATGTAGCCTATTTAAAACATGCAGTCTATTTAATTGTTAAACTCATATAGCATATGCATCCTATGGAAGTTTACAAAACTGAGAAATATAATAGGATGTATAAAAAATGGAGACTTACACCACGGAAGGGAAAACTAAACATCATAAAAATGGTAGTTTTTCCAAATTTAATTTCTGTTCTTGGTGTGACTGCACTTGTCAATGACAAAGGAGTGGACATTGAGGACCAAGACAGTCCCCATCGTGTGTTGCAGCCCTTTCCAAAATCTTGACTCTGTAGGAGAATGGAGCAGGTGAAACTAGAGGGGCCAGGAGAGGCTGAGATTCTTTATTGTTTCAGAGATGTGAGAATCTAAAACATGTCTGAATGCTGATGTTTATTGGGACAATATAGAAAAGAGAGAGATTGGTGAGGTGGGGTGAGGTTGGGATGGGTGTCTCTGATGGAACAAGGAATATCTCTGAGGAGGTATGGATGGATTGGCTTTTGCAAGAAAAGGAGGGTGCGGTGACTCACCCCTGTAATTCCGGCAGTTTGGGAGGCTGAGGTGTGTGGATCATGAGGTCAGGAGTTCGAGACCAGCCTGGCCAACATAGCGAAACCCCATCTCTCCTAAAAATACAAAAAATTAGCTGGGCTTAGTGGTGGGTGCCTGTAATCCCAGCCACTCAGGAGGCTGAGGCAGGAGAATCGCTTGAACCCGGGAGAAGAGGTTGCAGTGAGCCGAGATCACGCTATTGTATTGCACTCCAGCCAGGGCGACAGTGCAAGACTTCAACTCAAAAAAAAAAAAAAGGCAGAAAGGGAAACTTGAGGGCTTGTATTATTTCTGCGACATAGGGGGCTGTGTAGAATGACAGGGTAGATGGGAAGTAAGTATGTTGAAATTTAAGAAGAGTACAAAAGGCTTGAAAACAGGCATTTTAAAAAGTGAAACCCATTTCACTGGAAAACAATATGACTGCTGGGCAGTATTGACTATGAATTTATATCAATATTCTGCCTAGTTTTGTGATGTTCACCCCCCCACTCCACACCCCCCACCCCCGCCCCAAGTAACTCTCACATTTTCTGCAGCTAAACTGGAAAAGCAAGTGGTTGAGTTCAGAGTTTTTAATCCTGATGATCTTGAGGTCATTGATGCCTCCTCCTAACCCTGTAAGGATGAAAATAGACACGTTCTCCACCTAAGAAGGCTGCAGCCGAGGCAGTGTGCTCTGGGGCAGTCTGTTTCAGTGAAAGCAAGATGGCAGAGGCGATGTCAGAAGGGAGGTCAAGTGCAACCCCGCTGAGTTAGGTTACTGTGTGGGGCAATTTTCAAAGTCTTCATTGTCTATTCTAATTATTTTGGTGTCTTTAAAAAAAAATCTGTTTGAAAATGTCTAGCTTTCAGTTGTTTGGTTGTGGAAAAGTAAAAAAACAAAAATTAACTTTTTTCTTAGAGTGAAACAAAGACATGACGTTTAAGTTCATAACTGGTAAAATAAGATGCATATTTTCAGTAGACAAAAAGGAATTATTACTCTTTCCATGTTTTGTATTCAAAATCCATATTTCAAAGCATTATGTAATCGTGTTGACTCGTATTTCCTACTAATGTAACGTCTCTTCTTTCTTTTTAGGAAATAGTCTAGTAAGCTTAACCTTTCATTTATTTAGTCTTCATGGATTAATTGAGTACTTCCATTTAGATATGATGAAACTTCGTAGATTTTTAGGTAAGTGATTCTAACCCATTAACAGTAACAAGATTTAACAAAAAGAAAAAAACAGTAACAAGATTTATATTTATACAAGAACCTGTTTAAATTTTATCTCAGTTATGTCAGTTAGCTATTGCTCTATAACAAACCATCCAAAATTAGTGGCTTAAAACAACACACAGTTATTTAGCTCTTACATCTCTGGGGCTGTTGAGTGCTTCTTTTGGTCTGGGTGAGCTCATTTATGCACCTGCAGATAGCAACAGGTAGGCTGAATGTTGGTTTTGCAGTGACCTCAGCTAGGATACCAGGCCTAACCCGTCTCGGCTCTACATAGTCTTCTGTTAAATTTAAAAGAAGCAGAGGAGGTTGGCACCATAATAGATTTACATTAAAAACAAGAAAGAATTGTTTATTTTACAGTTAGCTGAGCTTGTTCAAACAGTAGTGGCAGGTTTCCAAGAGAGAGCTAATAAGCCCAGGCCTCTGGAACCCTGGGCTCAGAACTGGCCCACCTTCACTTCTGCAGCAAGTGGCCACAGCAGGTCAGACCAGAGATGAACTGCATCTATTGGTGCAGAGGCTGCAAAGTCACAGAGCCATAGATAAAGGGAATACTTGAAGTAGTGAAGTATTGATTTTAGTGAAGACTTGATTTTATTTTGCAATCAGTTTCTTAACATTGGCCACAGATTACTGACAAAGATGACACAATTTCTGTACTTTTCTAAATTTTTGAAGGCTAAAACTTTAAAAGATGAGGTATATTGCAGTTAGGTTTCTTCTTTTTCTGCTTGAGAGTAAGCTTTAAAGATAATTTGGGGCCGGGTGTGGTGGCTTATGCCTGTAATCCCAGCACTTTGGTAGGCCAAGGCGGGTGGATCACTTGAAGCCAGAAGTTGGTGACCAGCCTGGCCAACATGGTGAAACCCTGTCTCTACTAAAAATACAGAAAAAGTAGCCAGGCATGGTGGCATGCACCTATAATCCCAGCTACGCCGGAGGCTGAGGCACAAGATAGCAACTCTAGTCTTCCTTTGTAATATGCACCAATTTCTCTTCATTGGTTCTACCTGAGGAAGGCATTTACCATTCCTGGTAAAGTGTTTGTTCGTCCTTTAGGTGGATAGAGGAACTTCAGAGAAAGTCCTCTCCTGCATTTGCTGCTCCGGGTTTGAAGTACAAAGCAGCATATTTTGGGATCTCATTTTCTGAGTCTCAATATGATATTTCATATAGTGCCTAGATCACGAGATAGCTTAATTTGTAATTCATTATTGCTTATGTACAACAAAAAGATTACAACTTGCTGAAGACTCAAATAATCATTAGCATTTTGTAGCAATAAAGTCTTTTAAACTAAGATGTATACATAGGTTTTTCAAAAGACATAATGCTGTTGTACACCCATAGACTATAGTGTAAACATAGCTCTTATGTTTACACTATACACTGGGAAACCCAAAATTTTGACCAATTTTAAGTAGAGAGAAATTACAAATTATGCAGGAAGTAATTTATTTCTGTAGGAAAATGATGAAACTTTGGAACTATAAGGGAGTTAAGATGGTGCTCGTGGGGCATTTCATATTTTATGTAGGCTGGGCATGGTGGCTCACACCTGTAATCCTGGCACTTTGGGAGGCCGAGGCAGATGGATCATTTGAGGCTAGGAGTTCGAGATCAGCCTTGCCAACATGGTGAAACCCCATCTCTACTAAAAATTCAAACATTAGTCGGGTGTGGAGGCGTGTGCCTCTAATCCCAGCTACTCAGGAGGCTGAGGTGAGGCAGGAGAATCACTTTAACCTGGGAGGCAGAGGTTGCAGTGATCCAAGATCATACCACTGCACTCCAGCTGGGCAACAGAATGAGACTCTGTCTCAAAAATACATAAATAAATTCATACAACCATTTTTGCTAATCTGTAACTGCTTTGTTTATCTAAGTAGACAGAAGCTTGTGTGACTCTGCAGATAAAATTTTGTAGTAAATTCTCAAGTTCATAATTAAAATAGTGTGAGTAGCCCCAGTAGCTATATTGGCAGTCATAAGCATGCATACCCCTGCTTTGCACATTGTTCGTATGAATACTTGGCTGTTTCTTCCCCATCCTGTTGCTGCTAATGTGGAAGCTGCTAGAACAGGTTTATGAGAAAAGTAAGCCCCAAAGCCTTAAAGAATCCACTGGCTACGATGGATTATCTTCTGTGCAGTGTATCCGGAATGGCTTCAGCTCTATACTGTCCATGGAAGAATTGAGAAAATAATAACTCGGGTGGGTTTTTTTGTTTGTTTTTTTGAGACAGGGTCTTGCTGTATTGCTGAAGCTGGAATGCAGTGGCATGATTGTGGCTCACTGCACAACCTCAACCTCCCAAGCTCCAGCTAACCTCCCACCTCATCCAGGCTGAGGTAGGAGAATCGCTTGAACCTGGGAGGCAGAGGTTGCAGTGAGCTGAGATAGTGCCTTTACACTCCAGCCTGAGCAACAGAGTGAGACTCTGTCTCAAAAAGAGGGGGAGAAAAAGAAGCCTTAATGAGAAAAAGAAGCCTCTTCATCTAGCTCTCCAGATGAAGAGCTAGAGAGCTAGAAATACTAACTCAGACTTGAGACTTGTACTTAGAACTCTGGCTTTAAAAAAAAAAACAGACTGAGATAAATTTATTACATAGAGTTTTTAAGAAGCTTTTTCTTTTGGAGATAGTCTTGCTCTGTCCCCTAGCAACTCAATACTCTACAGCCTTGACCTCCCAGGCTCAAGTGATCCTTCCACCTCAGCCTCCTGAGTAGCTAGGACTATAGGTGTGCACCACCATACTGGGATACATTTTTTTTATTTTTAATAGGGACAAGGTCTTGCTAATGGCCTAAGCTGGTCTCAGACCCCTGGCCTTAAGCAATCCTCTGGCCTCGGCCTCCCAAAGTGCTGTAATTACAGATGTGAGGCAGCACACCTGGCCTTGAGAAACTTTTTAATGTGTATTAATTATAAGTAGTGTGCCTGTAATACTGTACAGTAGTCTCCCTTTATCTCTGGTTTTGCTTTCTGTGATTTCAGTTACCCATGGTCAACTGTAGTCTGAAAATATTAAATGGAAAATTCCAGAAGCAAGCTATTTATAAGTTATAAATTGTGCACCCTTGTAAGCAGAGTGATGAAATCTCATTGCATCTTGATCCATGTTAGTTATCAGATCAGCTGTGTTGGTATCACAGTGCTTGTGTTCGTCACCCTTATTTTACTTCATAATGGCCACAAAGCACAAGAGTTGTGATGCTGGCATATTGTTATAATTGTTCTATTTTATTTTGGTTATTGTTAATTTCTTACTGTGACTAACTTATAATTTAATCATTATCATAGGTGTGTTTGTATAGGAAAAACATATATAGGGTTTGGTACTATCTGTGGTTTCAGGCATCCATTGGGGGGTCTGGGAACATATCCCCCCAAAATATGAGGGGACTACTGTACTAAAATGTAAATTATAAAACACATACAGCCAGGCATGGTGGCCGACACCTGTAATCCCAGCACTTTGGGATGCTGAGGTGGGTGGATCACCTGAGGTGAGGCGTTCAAGACCAGCCTGGCCAGCATGGTGACATCCCATCTTTACAAACTACAAAGAATTAGCCGGGCATGATGGCAGGTGACAGAGCAAGACTCTGTCTCAAAAAAGGAAAAAGAAAAAACAAAAAACAACACATACAAAAATAGCTTATTAGGAAGGGCACAGTGGCTCACACCTGTAATACTGGCACTTTGGGAAACCAAGACAGGTAGACTGCTTGAGCCCAGGAGTAACATGGCAAGATCCTGTCTCTATAAAAATTACAAAGAATTAGCCAGGCATGGTGGCATGCACCTGTGGTTCCAGCTACTTGGAGACTGAAGTGGGAGGATTGCTTGAGCCCAGGAGGTCAAGGCTGCAGTGAGCCATGATTATGTAACTGCACTCCAGCCTGGGCAACAAAGTAAGATCCTATGTCAAAGAAACAATATTAACAAGGATATTGAAAAGGCTCTTTTAAAGGATGGGACGGAAGCAGCGCAGAATTCTGATGGTCTGTCCCACTCACTTGGCGATTGTGTTTTCCCACGACAGGTAGGCTCACTTCCCTTTGAGACCACTGAATTAGGGTGTTATTCTGCTGGGCTGTCATGTAGGTTTGATGGCAGGGGCACAGCTCACCCCGAAGCCTAGTCTGTTCTTCCATGGTAGCATAGAGAGTCCAATTGATATTGATTCTTTGGGTATACATATGAGTTGTGAGGTGATTATCATCTGCCCGAATCTGCACAATTTTAGCTGATAGCTACATGAAAGGTATGAGTGGGTAACTCATAATTATCACAATTTTTGTACTTGTACATGTTGCTCATATACAATAAAATCGGGATCTTTTTCTTTGATGCAGTTATGATTCAAGAAGATTACCACAGTCAAAATCCTTACCATAACGCAGTCCACGCTGCGGATGTTACTCAGGCCATGCACTGTTACTTAAAGGAACCTAAGGTAAGAGGTTGACATTTATTTCAGGTGAAAATCGTAAGAAAATTCCTTTTGATTTACTTTCAAATACTTCTCCTGAAGTTACTGCCTTGACTCAAAATCATAATCTTCCTTCACAAGAGTGAGATATAGCTCGATCAGTTTCTGAATCTGGCTGTGTTTCAAAGTGCAACAACTAGAGAGTTGGGTGGTTGTTGAGAGAGAGGCTGGAGAAGCCCAAGCAAGGGCCGGGTCACTTGAAACCTTGACTGCTGAAGACGTCTAGCATTTACATTGAGCTGCATGTGGGCTCCACGTGGGCAGGGACAGCCTTGGTCTGACGCAGTGAATGAATGGGGAGCTCGGAAGGGAAGCAAGAGACTTTAGAAAATTATCCTGGCTGTGATGTGAAAATAAATCCTATCAAGACCAAAAACCTGAACATTTGCCAGGAGTTACTTCAGTTCTCCATGGAAGAGAGCAGAGTGGTCTTGGTGAAGTAGAGAACGTGGATGGTTCACAAGTTCTCTTGGGAATTAGAATGAACAGGATGTGGTGTGTGAATGCATTTGGGGGAAAGAAACCCAAGTCAGTGAAGACTGGGTTTGGGCAGTTGGTAGAAGGTGGAAGTCTTCCGTGAGAGGAGGAATGTAGAGAGGAACAAGTTTTAGGGGTAAGGCTTGTGAGACAGCACCATTTTGGATCCATGGAGTTTAATGTATTTGACATGGAGAGTTACGTAAAAGAGTCTGAATTATAGGAGAGAAATCAGACTATATGTATGGATTTGGGACATTTTCTATCCCTGGCAGTTCTGCAATTATGTCTGCCTACCCCATCCTTACTTCAAAACGGTTCTCTCCCTAGATCTTAGTTCTGGCTAAGGTGTTAGGCAGGAAACAGGCTGACCAAACTGGCTTGTGTCATTGATGCTAACGTAAGAACACAGCCAATCTTCTGATTATTTAAGAGATCATAGAATATATGAAAATGCCCAGTTGTTTGTTTGTTTGTTTGTTTTGGTGTACATATCATGACTTTTAAAAAAATTGACTTTATTGCGGTGGAACTTATATGCAGTAATACAGTGCATACATTTTATGTGTACAGTTTTGACAAATGTGTACTCCCAACCACCCCTACTGTTTTTTCCTAAGAGACAGGATTTCACAGTGTTTCCCAGGCTGGAGGGCAGTGGTGTGATCATGGCTTACTGCAGCCTCAACCTCCTGGGCTCAAGCTGGAGGCCAGCTAATTTTTAAAATTTTTTGTAGAGACAAGGTCTCACTCTATTGCCCACCCCAATCTTTTTAATTAAACTTTTAAAAAATTCGGCCAAGACTGCAACCTCTGTTTGAGAATGTTGTGGAAGAAATTGATAAGTAATGACCGTACATACAGTCCAGTAAGTGGAAAGATGGTAATATGTTCTCAGGGTTAACCTGGTCAGTGAAGGCTTCTGCACTCCTGTCTCCCTCTGGGCACACCCAACCCAAGCCAGGGGCAAGGAAATCTGGGCGATGCCAGGTGAGCAGGGCGGGGATGCATAAGGACAAAAATGAATAAAAACACGATTTTGAACACTTCTTGCCTGTGGAGTTCTGATAATACTTAAAACACTTTTCATCCTTAACATCCTCAGTGAACACTTTACTGAGTTTAGTTAAGGATATAGATTTTATCTTAACTGGCTTCAGTTAAGGATATAGATAAAATCACAAAGCCCTATGATGCAAGTATTTCTCTTCTCCCTTATAGTGAACATTTTTAAAGGGAGTCACCCAGGGCTGGGCGCAGTGACTCATGCCTGTAATACTAGTACTTTGGGAGGCCAAGGCAGGTGACTTGCTTAAGCCCAGGAGTTTGAGAGCAGCCTGGGCAACATAACAAGATCTTGTCTCTTTTATTCAAAAGAAGAAAGAAAACCAGAGTCACTCAAAGTTTTAAAAGCAAATTCTAAAAAATTTGAAGTAGGTCCAGGTGCAGTGGCTCATGCCTGTAATCCCAATACTTTGGGAGGCCAGGACAAGAGGAACACTTGAAGCCAGGAGTTTGAGACCAACCTGGGCAATATAGCAAGACCCCACATCTCCAAAAAATAAAAAGTTAGATGGGCATAGTGGTGTGCACCTGTGGTCCTAGCTACTTAGGAGACTGACTCAGGAGGATCACTTGAGCCTGGGAGGTCCAGTAGAGAGTCGTGATAGTGCCTGCACTGCAGCCTGGGTGATGGAGCGACACCCTATTGATCAATCTATCGATTGATTGATCGATCAATAAGATTAGGTAGATGCCTGAAGATTGTATCTCTTTTACTTCCTGAGCCTTCACATAGCATCACATTTTTTATACTCTTTGAGCATCTACCACTTGCCAAGCTCTATCCTGGTGCTAGGAACATAGTGGTGAGCAGGACAGCAGTGGTCCCTGCCTTCATGAAGTGTACATCCTAGTGGGAGGAGGGGCAGTCATTAAACAAATGGATAAATCGAATTCTGATCAAAATAATGTGCTAGTGGCCAGGTGTGGTGGCTCACACCTGTAATCCCAGCATTTTGGGAGGCTGAGGCTGGTGGAGCGCCTGAGGTCAGGAGTTCGTGACCAGCCTGGCCAACATGGTGAAACCCCATCTCTACTAAAAATACTAAAATCAGCTGGGCGTTGTGATGCATACCTGTAATCTCATCTACTAGGGGAGCTGAGGTAGGAGAATCGCCTGAACCCGGGAGACAGAGGTTGCAATGAGCCGAGATTGCACCACTGCGTTCCAGCCTGGGTGATACGAGTGAGACTCCACGGCCTGGGAGTTGAGGAGCCCCGCTTTTACATATCCTAAAGAGGAAATAATTTTCTTCACCATCTTATCCTTTTCATTGACCTTCTCCATGTACTAATTATATGTGATACAAAAATAAATAATACGCCTCTCTGCCTTCAGGTAGCTAGCAGTTTTCCAGGAGATTCAGGCCCTCAGATAATGATTTCTCTGACTGAGATGAATGTAACACAAGGAGTGGAAAGAGATGACTGATTCATTCTAGCAGAAAAAGAAAATAACAGAATTTGTACCTAATTTATTTTTATCTCATTTTTTAAATTTTCAATTTTTATCTTTGTTATATAACATATATTAGTTCAGTATAATAATTTATAAGTAAATATACTTAGTGGTGTACACTCAAAAGTTTTCACTGTTAGAGCACAGGATCTTTACAGTTTAGTCAGCACTGTCCTAATGTAAACCTAAATAATAATATGTTCTGATGAATGTTATTGTGGCAGGCCGTGAGGTGCCGTGGGAACACAAATCTGGCTAAGTTTGCCAGAAAATGAGAGGTGATTCATGAAAAGTAGGTGATACATTCAAGGTGATCATTTTTTGTCCTTGAACATTTGTTAGCTAATCATAAATTTATTTATTGTGATTTTTATGTTTGGTAATGATTATTGAGAGTAAAGTTACAATTTCTGGTGTGCAAGATTGCTTTCCCTGACATGAATACATTGTGTCATTGTTCTGAATGTATCCATCTGTTGGGGGAGGATTTTATCACAGACTTGACACAGACTTCCACTTAACATGATGACTCAGTAGACTCCTTAAACATCAGGACTACAGAAATAACCTTATATTTTAGATTACATTATTGAAATCCAGTAACCAATTTGTTAAGAAATAAGTATCCTTAAAATTTTAGGTCTTCAGTAATGGCTATAGTAATAAAAATGTGCCAACCTGTGTTTGTCATTTTAAAGCCATTATTTCTCAGAAAGAATGGTTTATGCTTTAGCTGCCATTTTAATTAAGCTTGTTAAAAATGAAATGGCCTAAGGATAAGATCTGTAAACTCCACAAGGGCAGGGCCACTGTTGTATCATGCCTGCGCCAGTGTGGTGATGAGGCCAGAGCCTGGCCAGGTATGCTTGGTGGCCCTAATGAACAGCCAGCTGAAGAATGAGGTGAAATGGAAGGAGATTGCCACCACTGCCATTGGCTGCTAATTCAAAACTACTGTGATGGCATAGGGCTTATTTTAGATATATCTGATATATCTGTGATTCATTATTCTTTTGTCACACTTCAGCTTGCCAATTCTGTAACTCCTTGGGATATCTTGCTGAGCTTAATTGCAGCTGCCACTCATGATCTGGATCATCCAGGTGTTAATCAACCTTTCCTTATTAAAACTAACCATTACTTGGCAACTTTATACAAGGTTAGTGCAATTTTATCATCAAAATTTATTATGTTGCATTCTAGAAAATGTTTTATGTTTTGAAGAAATGAAAGTAGTAAAAATAAATTCTCAGTGAATGTGAGAGTTTAAACCAGATGTTACTCACAGTATTGTTAGTAATGATATGTCCAGAAAGAGACGTATCATTAAGTAACTCAGAAACGTCCTTTGTTGTAGAATACCTCAGTACTGGAAAATCACCACTGGAGATCTGCAGTGGGCTTATTGAGAGAATCAGGCTTATTCTCACATCTGCCACTAGAAAGCAGGTAGGTTGGATTAAGGCACATTTTTATTGGTTATAGAAGTTAAGTTGGCAAAGTAATTTTATAAAGTTTTAAACATTTTTATGTTCAGGTATTCTGCAGTTTTCAGTTTTTGTTAAATTTCATGAATTATATACAATTTTAATAATTTAGGCCTATCCTGCTATATAGTCGGTAACATTTTAATGGATGGTTATTTTTATGAACGACTATTCCATGGATTTGAATACTATAAAATTTACTCCAAATACACAATGGCTCAGCCATAGTTTACTACTTATTTACATAAATAGATATTACGTATTTCCATACTTAGCTGAATAAAACCTTAAGGTCTAGGTATAAAGGTAAATTGGATGGAATGTAAACATTCTATTATATTAAATAGATTCATTAAAATCTGTTCTCAGAAGTTTTCAAAACTGACAAGTAAGTAAAGAGAGTGCCTTATATCCTCAATAGCGTAACTCTGGAGTCACACTTCTGAAGCTATAGGACACAATCATAAATGAAAAAAACCCTAATATTTTAGAATAAAAATAACTTAAGTGGGCTATATAGAACCTAATATAAAGCATTAATATGAATCAGGCTAACATGATGGTGATGGTTTACAAAATCTCACATCATTGCCATAGTGTGGTCCTCACACAAGCTTTTTAGTAATGTCGCACTGAGGGAAAATGCACGTCAGAAAACCATGAAAGTCTATCGAAGCCATCCATGTCAAGAAAAGTGGTGAGGCATAAAAAATATGTTTGAGTATTAAAATTTAAGTTACACTCACTGTTCTATGGTTTCCCTTTCATAACTTTAGACAACTTTTTAAAAAACTAAGTGTTTTGTGTAATGACCGTGAGAAAAAAGCTGGACTTTATTTTTATTTTTTTAAATCTTTATTCACGGATACCATTTGGAGTATGACAATACTTCTGGTAAGTAAAATCATTTCTTGCTGTAGTACAATATGAAAATTGCTTAAGCACACTGTGTTTGTATATGTAGATTATGGGTTCTTAAAATTAAGACATTAAAATGTTTGCTTTTTATTCCCTTTTAAAGAATCATGTTTTTCATTTGATGATTAACCCTGTTGAGTTCTCAGATTTAATAAAAATGGAAATAAGGAATACTGCCTGATAGCATTATTTAATGTTTTCTTCATTTAGGGTTTGTTTTATATAACATTCAATATTGTGAGTCTTTTAATCTACTTGACAGCTCTTAACTGATCATTATACAGAGACAGTGTTTGCTATGACCCATTAAAACAAAACGCAAGATTTTTTTTTAAAGTGTATTTCTCTTGTTAACTGACTTGAGGCAGTGTTATAAATGATACATGTATTTGCTGTGTCTAGTAACATGTTACCTTTTTCCTTCCAGAAAAGTTGGAAATTCATTTACAGATAACTGATTGGTTCTTGAGTTTAACCTTGAAAACACATTTGAATCTAAACTTTATTAAGTTGCTCTGGGGAATTGCAACAGGCATCTTAGTCAAAATGTCTGTAGGAGTCAGCTGTTGAATGGGGCCATTAGTCCTTCCATTTGAATCTTCCTTCTGCCTTTAAATCTTAGGCACCAAAAGAAACCAAAGTTGTTTACCCTCAGCACGAGAATTTTTCAGTAAAGAATCCCAGCAAGGAATTTTCTCAAACAACATACCAATGTTGATTTTTTTTTCAAAGCAAATAGTCCTACCTTGTATGGCAAAATAAAGGTTCTCCTTTTGAAATGTTTGCATATCGGTATTTTCCTACAAACTCCCTTGGTTTTAGTTTTGATTATCTTAATAGTTTTCTTTTAAGCATTCTATAAAATTCTTTTTTGTGATAAATTTTAGGTTGAACGATAGTTGGATATTTTAGAGTTCTATAAAGCCTTCTGATTGTTACGGTTAAGAAAAAAAAAATAAAGAAGTGAATATTTAAAGTCTTACATTTTCTCTTTATATTTCTCTAATTCCAGGCAACAAATGGAGACACAGATAGGTGCTCTGATACTAGCCACAGACATCAGTCGCCAGAATGAGTATCTGTCTTTGTTTAGGTCCCATTTGGATAGAGGTGATTTATGCCTAGAAGACACTAGACATAGACATTTGGTTTTACAGGTAAAATGGGGCTTGGAAACATTCTATTTGTAGGATAAATTATGTGACTGTTAAACTAAAAAATGAAATATTCTAGAATGGTTAAATCTTGAGGGCAGTATGAGGAATTTCCTTCAGTTAGCACACACTCCTTTTAGAAGGAGATCACTGGTGAATCTGCTACCTATGAAGGCATCATCACTTAGGTGTTTTTCATACTCAAGATTTCTAATGAAAACAGTTACTACAAGATTATGGTACCAATGAAGAAATAGCAGTTTATTCTCATAAATTCTTACATCTAAAAATAGGAGGGAACATTATATTTCTGGCTTATTTATATTTTATGGTTAATCCAATCCTTGCACTTGGTTCTTTGGTATTGTCAAATGTATATATCTTCAAACAATATTAATGTTTCATTTGCCAGATGGCTTTGAAATGTGCTGATATCTGTAACCCATGTCGGACCTGGGAATTAAGCAAGCAGTGGAGTGAAAAAGTAACGGAGGAATTCTTCCATCAAGGCAAGTTACAGTATTAAGTGATAATCTAGCTGGTTCATTTTTTAACATCATAAGGATAAAATGACTCAATAATTTATACAAGTCTAGCAGTGAAGTCTTGATATTTTTAGTGACAATTCACAATAGATACACATATAATCAATACTCTACAAATTGAGCATCTATTTTGAAAATTAGAAGTCCTCTTTTGGAATGATCAAATGTATTTATGCATTTATGAATATAGATAGATTAGGTTTAGCATTTTGCTGTACAGAAAGATTTCCTTGAACTTGCTTTATCCTTGTCATGTGTGGAGGACCATATGAATATGTACAACTAAAGCCTGATTTATTCGTGTTATAAATTACATCCTTGGGGTAACACCTAGTGAAAGTTTCTACCTTTTGTACTTAAATAAAAATATCGGTTTGGCAATCTCTTCTGTGTGTGAATAACTTAAAATTTTAAAAAGAACTAATTGTGAAGCTGTCCACTCATGAGGATTAAGTATGTTTTTCCCAAGAAATGCACAGGTATGTTGACGTCTTTAAATATATATTTAACCAATAGATATTCTTCATATTAATACTTCTCTTTTTTTAATTGTATAGGAGATATAGAAAAAAAGTATCATTTGGGTGTGAGTCCACTTTGCGATCGTCACACTGAATCTATTGCCAACATCCAGATTGGTAACTATTCATATTTTGATATAGCTGGTTAGAAAAATGCCACTGATTTAAATTTTATCAAGAAGGGAAATATATTTGAAATATAAAATTATTAAAATTATTCTCATTTCTGTTTTTTAAAATAATTTAAGAAATTTTACCCTTTTTTCCTTGTTATTGCTCTTCTAATTTATTCTCACTTAATTTTAGGATGTAAAAAGCATATTTTTGCAGAATAGGCTGCAGCAATAACTTGTTTCTGTTCTTATGCAAATAAAAATCCATTATTTGCCCATGTAGAAGCTTCTTTTGCATAAAGTCAAGACTGCCATTTAAAAATGGATAGGTAAACAAAGAAATAACAAAAATAAATAAATAAGAATGGATAGGTGACCCACTGAGCCTTATCATAATACAAAGCCCAGCTTCAGCCACTGCGTTTCTGGACTCTTACTACTGCCTATTGATTAAATCTGACTCTTTAACATCTTAGGCCCTTATGATCTAGTTTCAAATGCTCTGCAACCATCTTGCCTCAACTTCCCTCTTGCCTACAGTAGCTCGGGACACTTCTGTGTTTCCCAAATCCACGCTGTTCTTTTGCTGTCTGTGCCTCACCAGTCCTTTCCATGTGCCTTGTAGAGTTATTTTTCTTGAAGAGTCAGCTCAAAAGTCACCTTCTCCAGAAGCTGCTGTCCACTTGACTCATGCAGAGTCAGTTACTTCTTCAGATTCCAAAGGAACTGATACACTTGGTTGTGTATTCCTGGAGCCTAGCACCACATTGGAAGCAGGAGGCCCTTGAGAACTGTGTGTTGAGAGAATGAATAACTAATATTACAGAAAGCATAATGAAAGTGTCCTGTGACTGAAGTATGTGTAGCTTGTTGCAAAAAAGCACAGGAAAGATGGACTATGATTGAGTAAAGGGCAGTAGTTCAGCAAGGAATTGAGGGAGGAGTGTAATTTGGTAGCTGATGGGGAGGCCCTTTGAGAATCAGACTGAACACAGTGTATGTGCCCAAACTTCAGAAAGATGAGGTTTCCAGAAACTTAGAAGGTAGCACAATATATGGCATCACACTCAGAAAGAAAGACCATGCCATGGGGCCAGAAATTCAGAGACGTAATTCTTATGTTATGATTGCAGTGGATACTCGTGGGAGAAAGTGCGTAGTGGCCAATTTCACCGCAGAGTGACAGGTAGAGAAGGGAAGAGCGTACAGAAGTGTGGCCTAGACTTTAGGACTGTGAGGGATGTCGAATCTCCCAGAGAGCTCAGGCTGGCCAGGAATGCTGAGGGTAACAGATGCTTTTCTTTTCAGAGGATAGTGAAACAATTTAGAACCAGATCTGCTTTGTCTTGATTTTCAAGTGGAATAATCTTCAGATGCAAAAGAATACATTAGAAATGGACAAAAGTGGCCAGGCATGGTGGCTCACGCCTGTAGTCCCAGCACTTCGGAGGCCAAGGCAGGTGGATCGCTTGAGGTCAGGAGTTCAAGACCACCCTGGCCAACATAGCAGAACCCCCATGTCTACTGAAAATACAAAAATTAGGTCGGGCATGATGGCTCAAGCCTGTAATCTCAGCACTTTGGGAGGCTGAGGCGGGCGGATCACCTAAGGTCAGGAGTTCGAGACCAGCCTGGCCAAAATGGTGAAACCTCATCTCTACTAAAAATACAAAAATTAGCCAGGCATAGTGACCCATGACTGTAATCCAGCTACTCGGGAGGCTGAGGCAGGAGAATTGCTTGAACCCATGAGGCAGAGGTTGCATGTGCCACTGCACTCCAGCCTGGGTGGCAGAGTGAGACTCCATCTCAGAAAAAAACAAAACAAAACTGGGCATGTTGGCTACTCGGAAGGCTAAGGTAGGAGAATCACTTGAACCCGGGAGGCAGAGGTTGCAGTGAGCTGACATCGCACCACTACATTCCAGCCTGGGCAACAGAGTGAAACTCCGTCACTCCATCTCAAAAAAAACAGAAAGAAAAAAAAATGGACAAAAGAGAATTGAATTGAAGATGGTGAATGGGTAGTCACCTCAGTTACTTTAAATATTAAATGTCTTTTCTTCTGAGTAAATTACTCCCTTGCTTATTGGGAGAACTTGCAAATGAGATTTAAAACGCAATTTTTATAAGGTAACAGAAGCTAAAACCCTTTCGCTGTTCATCTCAAGCTATTGATCTTGTCATTGTTGTACAGATCTAGAATGGGTTGTCAGGGATAAGGCCACTGATCTGATGGCGATCATTGACGTCTGCTGACTCCGCACAACCCTAGAGGACAGGCACTTCGAGCATCCTCATTTTCAGATGGTTTGCCCACTTTATGCAGTTAACAGGTGTTGGTGTTGGGCTTCAAATCCAGGTCTTTTTGACATCAAATCCCAGCCTCTTAATGACTCACCAAGAAGTAATTACTACTTCCCAGCATAGGGGCAGTATGTACAAGTCATGTTGAACTAATACAGTTTCCTTCTTTGATAAGGAATACTAATTTTGTTGAACAAGAAAGTATCATGTACTGGATTAAGAGTAAGGCATTTGACAAGACGTCCTGTGAGGTCTGTGAAGAGAAAGTAGAGGCTTGTGGGGCTAGTACAATTAAATGGATTCACAAATGGCTGAACAGCTGTGTGCGAGGTACTGATTAATAGAGGCCTGCCCTCTGAGAGAGAGTCTGTGTCCATGGCTCTGGCCTGTTCATTTTTATCAGGTATTTAAGACCTAAAAGAAAGTTTAGGTTAACATAGAGCCAGAATTGGCTGTCGGAGGTAAGATCCCCAAGGATCTCAACCAGTTGGAACAGTGAAGGGGATGAAATAAGATGATTGGTGTGAAACCTATGATAATTAGGGCCTGCAGGTGGGTACACAGCTCCAGTGGCTCATGACCTTATGGCAGGTAGGAAAGACGGCTTTGGGTGGCTGGCTCAACATGACACAGTGGCGTGAGGATGGCTGCTAGAAAGTTGCTGTGTGCTTTGTAATGACAGTTTTCTATGTTTGTTATCTCTTTCTTCTCACCAGAACATAAGCTCCTTCAGGGCAGGGATCAGGTCTGTCTTACTGCTGTATACCCAGCCACTCTGGCACAGTGCCAGGCACATAGTAGGTTCTCAGTAAATATGTGTGGAGGGAGTGGATCAGTGAAAGAAAGAAAGCCTCATTGCACATACCGTAATTTCTATTTCAGACACCATAATTATGTACACTTAAAAAAATTCAGCCATCAGACCATACCTGACTTTCCTGATTAAAAGTAGTGGATGCTAATTGCTTTAATTCTGGTGAGATTCTTATGTTGGATAAATGGAACCAATGTTGTCTGTGGTCCACATGGTATTTTGCTGCAATGAGAGTCTTGGATATGAGGAAAATTTTAAAGCAGTGATAGAATCTGAATGTATATTTTCCCCATTCTTAACAGATCAAAATGTGAGAAAGGTGTTATTTGTTCCCAATACATAATATGATTTAATTGGTATCTATTTTCTAGAGGGCTTCTTGTGACCCTGTGTAAGGTGCTATTTAGTATTAAGTCAGATCTAACGTGCAGTGGAGTGCTGTATAAACCTAAAGATGCAAACAATCCTGAAATCATTTTCCTTTTCTGACAATGAATTAAGGGAGTTTGTATGAATTGTTTATAAAATAGGTCTCTGGTACACATTTGGTGTTTACCTTAATGATTTTTTCACTAACCTCACGTGTTATTTTTAGAGCGACTTTTTTCTTTTCTTTTCTTTTCTTTTTTTTTTTTTTGAGACTAAGTCTTGCTCTGTCGCCCAGGCTGGAGTGCAATAGTGTGATCTTGGCTCACCACAGCCTCTACCTCCCGGGTTCAAGCGATTCTCCTGCTTCAGCCTCCAGAGTGGCTGGGATTACAGAAACGCACCACCACGCCTGGCTAATTTTTTATATTTTTAGTAGAGATGGGGTTTCACCATGTTGGCCAGGCTGGTCTCAAACTCCTGACCTCAGGCAATCCACCCACCTCAGCCTCCTGAAGTCCTAGGATTAGAGGCATGAACCACTGTGC
>CAUYQU010062287.1:0-25945 GCA_963574635.1 Cheracebus regulus | reverse complement strand
ATGATCTCAGCTCACTACCACTGCAACCTCCACCTCCTGGGTTCAACCAATTCTCCTGTCTCAGCCATCCAAGTAGCTGGAATTACAGGCACACCCCACAATGCCCAGCTAGTTTTTTTATTTGTAGTAGAGACAGAGTTTTGCCATGTTGGCCAGCCTGATTTCAAACTCCTGACCTCAGGTGATCTGCCTGCCTTGGCCTCCCAAAGTGCTGGGATTACAGGTGTGAGCCACCAAGTCCGGCCTGCTCTTATCATTTCTGTCTTTTTATTGCTATTCTCTAGTGGTAAGACATCATTCTCATAGTTTCCATTAGTTCTTTGGACATGGCTTACTTTAATTCTCCAAACATATTTTAAATGGATTCAGATTTAGTCTTTGTCTAGTAAGTTCAGCATCTGGGCTTTCTCTGAGATAGTTTTTTTCATTTGTTTGTTTTTTTGAGACAGGGTCTCACGCTGTCACCAAGGCTGGAGTGTAGTCTCATGATCTTGACTCACTGCAACCTCCGCCTCCTGAGTTCAAACAATTCTCCTGCCTCAGACTGCTTCAGATTCCCTTGTAGCTGGGATCACAGGTGCCTACCACAGCACCTGGCTAATTTTTGTATTTTTAGTAGAGACAGGGTTTCATCATGTTGGCCAGGCTAGTCACAAACTCATGACATCAAGTGATCTTGAGGTCCACCTCAGCCTCCCAAAGTGCTGGGATTACAGGCATGAGCCACTGTGCCTGGCCACTCAGGAATAATTTCTACTGATTGCTTTCTTCCTCCTGTTTATGGGCCATACCTTCATCTCTATTTGCATGCCTTGTAATTGTTGTTGAAAACTGGACATTTTTATGATAATGTGGCAACTCTGGAATTCAGATTCTCCTCCCTCCCTAGAGTCTGTTGTTGCTGTTTGTTGTAGTTTTTGTTGTTTGCTTAGTGACTTTTTTTTTCTTTTTTTTTCTTTTTTTGAGACAGTCTTGCTCTGTCACCCAGGCTGGAGTGCAGTGGTGCAATGTCAGCTCACTGCAGCCTCCACCTCCTCGGTTCAAGCCATTCTCCTGCTTCAACCTCCCAAGTAGCTCGAATTACAGGCACCTGCCACCATGCCTGGCTAATTTTTTTCTGTGCTTTTAGTAGAGGCAGGTTTTACCATGTTGGTCAGGCTGGTCTTCAACTTCTGACCTCAGGTGATCCACCCTCCTCAGGCCCCCAAAGGCCTGGGATTACAGGCGTGAGCCACCATACCAGCCTGCTTGGTGACTTTTCTGAACTAATTAGTAATGTCAGTATTCTTTGTTGTGTGTGGCCACTGATATATCTGTTCTGTTAGATAAGTGCTCAGCTAGTGATTGAATACAGATTTTGTTAAATGCTTTGAACCACAAAAATCTCCCAGTCTTTGCACCTGGGCTATATGCGTTCAAGGGCATGCCTTTAACACTTAGCCAAGCAGTTTAAGCTTTGCCTTAGCCTTCACTTCATGCCTGTGAAGAGGCTGAAGATCAGCCAGAAAACTTAGGGCCTTTTCAGAGCTTTTCTGAACATGTGCACAGGACTTGGCATGCATGTGGCTTTCTGGTTTCCCAAGGATATGTCAGTTTTTCAAAGTCATTTTTCTTCAAAGTATCTCATTCTTCAGCCTTCTCTCCCACGCTTTATATTAGTCTACTGTTTGCCCCAACTGTTATCCAGTGTCCCAGGCAGCAACAACCAACACATTTGCCTGTAAATATCTTCAACAGACGCTCCTTCGGTAGCCACCCTCACCACTGGAGAGTTCCAAGTTAGACAGCATGAAGGTAAGCCCTTGAGAAGTCTTCCAGGGAGCCACCATAGAGGTCAAAACAAACAAAAACAATTCTTTGTGAATTAGGTCCATTGTCTTCCCTCTAGTACTGGTACCTATACTGGAACTGTAGCTATTTTCTCCAAGTTCATGGCTAACCTGGAGATGGGATCAGGGTAAGTTAAAACACTACAAAGCTTGCTATTCTTACTAAGATTCAGCTGTCTTTTACATGAAAACATTCTGCTGGCTGCTGCAGGCCTTTTGGTTAGTGTCCAGAGTCTTGAAAAGTTGATTCTAACAGTTTTTTTCGTGTGTGTGTTTTTAATCTTTAGATGGAGTCTCCCTCTGTTGCCCAGGCTGGAGTACAGTGGCGAGATCTCGGCTCACTGCAACCTCTGCCTCCCAGGTTCAAGTGATTCTCCTGCCTCAGCCTCCCCAGTAGCTGGGACTACAGGCACCCGCAACCACGCCTGGCTAATTTTTGTATTTTTAGTAGAGATGGGGATTCACCATGTTGGCCAGGATGGTCTCAATCTCTTGATCTCGTGATGTGCCCACCTCAGCCTCCCAAAGTGTTGAGATTACAGGTGTGAGCCACTGGGCCCGGCCGATTCTAACAGTTTTAACCAACCTTTTGGTTGCATTTATGGAGGGATAAACTTTTGGAGTTCCTTACTAATCTGCCATTTTTCACTGATAACACTTCAGTATTACTTATTACTGGTAATGTCAACTTTGATCACATGGTTAAGGTGGTGTCTGCCAGATTTCTGCACTGCAAAGTGACTATTTTTTCTTTTTCATATACCATTCTAGAGGTCAGCAAACAGTGGCTGGAGGCCCAAATCCAGCCCATTGCCTGTTTTGATAAATAAAGTTTTATTGGCATACAGCCACACTCATTCATTCACATATTTTTTATGGCTGCTTTCATGCTACAACAGGAGTGAATTGTTGCAACAGGGACTATATGGCTTAAATAGCCTCATATATTTCCTATTTGGGCCTTTGCTGACCCCTGCATGACTTGTTAGAAATGTACCACTAAATCAGCCCACACTTAAGGGAAGGCAAATTAAGCTTTCTATTGTGGAGGGAGGGGTATCAAAGCATTTGGGGACATATGTTAAAAACAAGATAATTAATGCAGATTTGGAGGTTGATACTTAGATGCTATGCAGATATCCTTGTTCTCCTTAGAGTTTTGCCCACTAATATTAGCTTTATCAGTGGACTTTATCTGCAGCAACTATTACGGTGGTGTTCTAATGATGATTTTGTTTCCTTCATTCCTTTTTTTTTTGAGACAAAGTCTCACTCTGTCACCCAGGCTGGAGTGTAGTGGCACGACCTCCGCTCACTGCAACCTCCGCTTCCTGTGTTCAAGTGATTCCCCTGCCTCAGCCTCTCAAGTAGCTGGGATTACAGGTGTCACCATGACACCCAGCTAATTTTTTCTTTTTTTTGAGACAGAGTTTTGCTCTTGTTGCTCAGGCTGGAGTGCAATGGTGCAATCTCGACTCCTAGGTTCAAGCAATTCTCTTGCCTCACCCTCCCAAGTAGCTGGGACTATAGGCAAGTGCCACCACACCCAGCTAATTTTTGTATTTTTAGTAGAGACAGGGTTTTACCATGTTGACCAGGATGGTCTCAATCTCTTGACCTCATGATCCACCGGCCTTGGCCTCCCAAAGTGCTGGGATTACAGCAGTGAGCCACCGTGCCCAGCCGGTAATTTTTTTTTAAGACAGAGTCTCACTCTGTCACCCAGGCTGGACTGCAGTGGCACCATCTTGGCTCACTGCAACCTCCACCTCCTGGGTTCAAGCAATTCTCCTGCCTCAGCCTCCTAAGTAGCTGGGATTACAGGCACCCACCATCATGCCTAGCTAATTTTTACATTTTTAGTAGAGACGGGGTTTCACCATGTTGGCCAGATGGGTCTTCAACTCCTGACCTCAGGTGATCCACCCCCAGGGAATGTTTTTGTATTTTTAGTAGAGACAGGGTTTCACCATGTTGGCCAGGCTGAGGTTAGTCTTGAATTCCTGACCTCAAGTGATTCGCCTGTCTCAGCCTCCCAAAGTGTTAAGATTACACGTGTGAGCTACCACGCCCAGCTTCCTTCATTCTTTCAACATGTCTTAATTGGAATTCTTCTGTAAGGGAGATTTGTTCCTTCTTTACAATTTATTTATTCAATCTTATATAGGTATGGGCTAATAGATATTTATTTTATTGTTTGACTCATAATCTTTACTATCATAATTTATTTTGTCACTCAAATTGTTTACCTTTGGCCATTGGAGGCCTTTCAGGTTGGTGCCTGTGTCCTTTTGACATGCCCAATTATACTTACTTGCTTGTTTGTTATGTATTTATTTTTGAAGACTTTCTTTCTAGTACTACAAGATGCTCCAGAGTCATCTGTTATTATCCCAGACTCAGCCCCCTTGGGCTTTATTATTTTTATTTATTTATTTAGAGACAGAGTCTCACTCTGTAGCCCAGGTTGGAGTGCAGTGGTGCAGTCTCGGCTCCCTGCAACCTCTGCCTCCCAGGTTCAGACAATTCTCCAGCCTCAGTGTCCTGAGCAGCTGGGACTACAGGCATGCACCACGACACCCAGATAATTTTTGTATTTTTAGTAGAGATGGGGTTTCGCCATGTTGGCCAGTCTGGTCTTGAACTCTTGACCTCAAGTGATCTGCTGGCCTTGGCCTTCCCAAAGTGCTGGGATTACAGGTGGGAGCCACCGAGCCCTGCCTATAATTTTAAAGAAGATTTTAAATAGCATTATAAACTGGTAAAAGAAACCCGTAGTTCAGGAGTTGAGGCACTTTCTCTTGGTGGAGAGACAACTGGAGCAATGGAGAACACAGTACAAGGTCTTGAGTTAGAAACACAATTTACGACCTTGGGCAAGTCCCTTCGCCTCTCTCTCTTTTTTACTTTTATCCACAGAATAAAAATATCAATGGTCAGCTCACAAGATTCTTGTGAAAATGCTGTTTGTACTAGGAAGCAGGATATAAATGCTAGATTCTTTGGTAATGCACATCTTTTACTCTTTCTTTTTCACTTTCTTTCCTTCTCACTTTCCTTCTTTTTTTTAGAGTCCTATCTTTTTCCTCCTCTGTCTGTGTTTTGGGCCCACCAGGGCTCCCCTGTGGCACTACAGGCAAAGCCAGTGGGGTCTAAGTCATAGCACTTCTTTTTTTTTCTTTTTTTCTTTTTTTTTTGTTTGTGTTTTTAGAAGCAGAGACTAGAGAAGTCATAGCACTTCTTATAAAGAAGGGTTGCACCAGCACCAGCCAACACAACCAAATTCCTTTCTCTGTTGTCCCCAGAGAGCCACTTTAAGGACTCCCTTGCTGTTCTAAGCAGACTGCTTCTTGCATGCATTTCCTCCCACCACCTCCTGAAGGGCAGGGGCTGTGCTTCACATATTACATCTTTGTAACCCCCTCACCTCCCCTACTGTACAATGCTTTCCAAATAGTCTTTGGAAGTCAACCTTGGAAGCAAACGTTAACACACACATATTCTGTATTTTAATACACATTCTACATGTTGCCAGTAGGTATTTGATATGGTTTGGCTCTGTCCCCACTCAAATCTCATCTTGAATTCCCACATGTTATGGGAGGAACCTCGTAGGAGGTGATTACATCATGGGGGTGAGTCTTTCCTGGGCTGTTCTCATGATAGTGAATAAATCTCATGATAGTGAATAAAGATCTGATGGGTTTTTTTCTTTTCTTTTCTTTTTTTTTGAGATGGGGTCTTGCTATGTCATCCAGGCTGGAGTGCAGTGGCTATTCACAGGTGTGATCCACTACTGATCAGCACAGGAGTTTTGATCTGCTCCATTTCTGACCTGGGCCGGTTCACCCCTCCTTAGGCAACCTGGTGGTACCCTGCTCCTGGGAGGTCACCATATTGATGCCAAATTTAGTGTGAACACCTGATCAGCATAGTGCACTACAGCCCAGAGCTCCTGGGCTCAAATGATCCTCCCACCTCAGCCTCCCAAGTAGCTAGAACTACAGGCATGCAGCCCTGGCCTGATGGTTTTTAAAATGGGAGTTTCCCTGCACAAGCTCTCTTTTCTTGTCTGCTTCCATGTGAGACATGCCTTTCACCTTCTGCCATGATTGTGAGGCCTCCCCAGCCACATTAAACTGTAAGTCCAATAAACCTCTTTCTTTTGTAAATTCTCCAGTCTCAGGTATGTTTTTTTTTTTTTTTCTGAGATGGAGTCTCACTCTGTTGCTTGGGATGAAATACAGTGGCGTAATCTCGGCTTACCACAACCTCCACCTCCCAGGTTCAAATGATTCTCCTGCCTCAGCTTCCCGAGTGGCTGGGACTACAGGCGTGCACCCACATGCCCAGCTAATTTTAGTATTTTTAGTAGAAACAGGGTTTCACCATGTTGGCCAGGCTGGTCTAGAACTCCTGACCTTGTGATCCACCCACTTTGGCCTCCCAAAGTGTTGGGATTACAGGCATGAGTCACTGCGCCCAGCCTCGGGTGTGTCTTTATCAGTAGCATGAAAATGGACTAATAGTAAATTGGTACTGAGAGTGGGGTGCTGCTGAAAAGATACCCAAAAATGTGGAAGTGACTTTGGAACTGGGTAACAGATGGAGATCGCAACAACTTGGAGGGCTCAGAAGACAGGAAAATGTGGGAAAATTTGGAACTCCCTAGAGACTTGTTGAATGGCTTTGACCAAAAGGCTGATAATGATATGGACAATGAAATCCAGGCTGAGGTGGTCTCAGATGGAGATGAGGAAGTTACTGGCAACTAGAGCAAAGGTGACTCTTGTTATGGTTCTGCAAAGAGACCGGTGGCATTTTATCTCTGTCCTGGAGATTTCTGGAACTTTGAACTTGAGAAAGATGATTTAGGGTTTCTGGCAGAAGAAATTTCTAAGCAGCAAAGCATTCAAGAGGTGACTTGGGTGTTATTAAAAGCATTCAATTTTAAAAGGGAAACAGAGCATAAAAGTTTGGAAAATTTGCAGTCTGATGATGCAATAGAGAAGAAAAACCCATTTTCTGAGGAGCAATTCAAGCCAGCTGTAAAAATTTGCATAAGTAATAAGGTACCTAATATTAATCCCCAACAACGGGGGAAATGTCTCCAGGGCATGTCAAAGGTCCCCATAGCAGCCCTTCCCATCATAGGCCCAAAGGTTTAGGAGAAAAAAATGGTTTAGTGGGCCGAGCCCAGGGTCCCTCTGCTGTGTGCAGTCTAGGGACTTGGTGCCCTGCATCTCAGCTGCTGCAGCTGTGACTAAAAGGTACAGCTCAGATTGCTGCTTCAGAGGGTGGAAACCCCAAGCCTTGGCAGCTTCCACATGGTGTTGAGCCTGCAGGTACACAGAAGTCAAGAACTGAGGTTTGAGAATCTACCTAGATTTCAGAAGATGTATGGAAATGCCTGAATGTCCAGGCAGAAGTTTGCTGCAGGGGCAGGGCCCTCATGAAGAACTTCTGCTAGAGGAATGCAGAAGGGAAATGTGAGGTCTGAGCCCCCACACAGAGTCCCTACTGGGGCACTACCTAGTGGAGCTGTGAGAAGAGGGCCACCATCCTCCAGACCCCAGAATAGTAGATCCACTGACAGCTCACACTTTGCACCTAGAAAAATCACAGACACTCAAGACCAGCCTGTAAAAGTGGCAAAGAATGGGGGGTATATCCTGCAAAGCCACAGAGGCAGAGCTGCCTAAGGCCGTGGGAGCCTACGTCTTGCATCAGTGTGACTTGGATGTGAGTCATGGAGTCAAAGAAAATCATTTTGGAGCTTTAGGATATGACTGCCCCACTGCCTTTCGAACTTGCATGGGGCCTGTAGCCAATTTGTTTTAGCCAATTTCTCCAATTTTGTGCAACAGTGCCTGTACCCACATTGTATGTAGGAAGTAACTAACTTGCTTTTGATTTTACAAGCTCATAGGCAGAAGGGACTTGCTTTGTCTCAGATGACTCTTTGGACTGTGGACTTTTGAGTTAATGCTGAAATGAGTTATGACTTTTGGGGACTGTTGGAAAGGCACAGTTGGTTTTGAAATGTGAGGACATGAGATTTGGGAGGGGCCAGGGGCAGAATGATATGGTTTGGCTGTGTCCCCACCCAGATCTCATCTTGAATTCCCACTTGTTATGGGAGAGACCTGGTGGGAATGATTGAATCATGGGGGTGGGTCTTTACTGTGCTGTTCTCATGATACTGAATAAGTCTCATGAGATCTGATGGTTTTAAAAATGGAAGTTTCCCTGCACAAGCTCTCTTCTCTTGTCTGATGCCATGTAAGATATGCCTTTTACCTTCCACAATGACTGTGAGGCCTCCTCAGCCATGTGGTACCTTAAACCTAATAAACCTTTCTTTTCTTTTTCTTTTTCTTTCCTTTTTTTTTGAGATGGAGTCTCATGCTCTGTCACCAGGCTGGAGTGCAGTGGCGGGATCTCTGCTCACTGCAACCTCCGACTCCCAGGTTCAAGTGACTCTCCTGCCTCAGCTTCCCAAGTAGCTGGGACTACAGGCACACACCACCATGCCCGCTATTTTTTTTTTTTTTTTGGTATTTTTTTCTTTTTTTTCTTTCTTTCTTTTTTTTTTTTTTTATTTACTTTATCTAGGAAGCAGCCAACCTGGATTTTTTTGGTATTTTAATAGAGACAGGGTTTCAACCATGTTGGCCAGGATGGTCTTGATCTCCTGACCTCATGATCCACCCGCCTTGGCCTCCCAAAGTGTTGGGATTACAGGCGTGAGCCATGGTGCCCGGCCAATAAACCTCTTTCTTTTGTAAATTGCTCAGTCTCCATTATATCTTTATCTGTAGCATGAAAATGGACTAATACACTGTTCTACTGGCAAAGTTCATCATTGCAATTCATTTAATAGTTTCTATCATTTTACTAGAGATTCATTCCTAGGTTGGAGATACTAGACTTTTCACTTCAACAGGCAGTAACTCTGGGAGGCTATTAACTGAATCAAATGTGATATTGGGCCTCAAGAAGCCTACAGTACAGTGGATGAGAGAGAACTCTGCACAAATAACCAAACACAAATTATTAAGGACCTCAAAGGCATGACATCACACAGACTTTATTTATTTATTTATGAGACAGAGTCTTGCTCTGTCACCCAGGCTGTAGTACAGTGACATGATTATGGCTCACTGCAGCCTGGACCTCCTGAGCGTAAGTGATCTTCCTGCCTCAGCCTCCCAAGTAGCTGGGACTACAGGTGTGCACCACCATGCCTGGCTAATTTTTATTTTTTTTTTGTAGAGACAGGGTTCCGCCCTATTGCCCATACTGGTCTCATATGCCTGTGCTCAAGCAATCCACCCACCTTGGCCTCCTAAAGTGCTGGGATTATAGGTGTGATCCACCACACCCAGCCCACATGGGCTTTTTTCAGCAGGCAGTGGGTAGCCAGTGAAGGCTTTTGAGTAAGACGGGAACATGATCTATATAAGGAAATGGAAAGACAGATGCATGAGCCTGGAGACATGCAAGCCAATTAGGAGGCTCAAGTGAGAAAGTACATACCTCAGTGGCAGTAAGAATGGAAAGAAGTGAATAGAAACTCCACCCAGGAAAAGTCAGCAGGACATGGTAAATTAGGAACCATGAAGGTAACCTTTGAGATTATCTGGGGCAATTCTCTTCTGTTTCAGAAGAAGACGATGAGGACTGAAAACGCTGTTACTCACCCAAGGTCACACTGCTGGTTACTGACTGTACTGATCAGACACAGGCTATACTCAGTAACAGTCAAACAACAAGGTCTCTAGGGCCTAACCTATATTTATTTCCTACTCACAAAAGATCTGGAGGCTCCCTGGGGTAGGACTGTTTCAGACGATGACTCAGGGATCCAGTCTGCTTCCACCTTGAGGGTTCTGTCAACTAAACTCATGCCTTCCAAGAAGAGAAACTGGAGAACAGGCCAGGCACAGTGGCTCATACCTGTAATTCAAGCACTTTGGGAGGCCGAGGTGGATGGATCACAAGGTTAGGAGATCAAGACCATCCTGGCTAACACAGTGAAACCCCATCTCTTAAAAAAAAAAAAAAAAAAAAAAAAGAGAGAGAGAGAGAGAAACTGTGGAGAACATGTATCACCTCCTCTCATAAACTATTGGCCAAAATTAGTTACATGCTCCAACCTAACTACAAGGGAAGCTGCAAAACGTTGTGCAGGGAGAGGACGTGAGATGTTTGTGTGATGTGTGATGTGTGATGAGCACCACATTCTTTGTCATAGTCACAGAACTAGGAATGACCTGATTCCCACAATCCAGTCCTTTTACCAGTAGCTTATTGGAAGGTGGGATCCACCTTATGGGTTTGCTAGCACCTCAGTGTGCCCTGTGTTCTGAAGATCTTCCTGTAACTGCAGATTTGGCACAAAAATTGAAAACAGATTTTCAGTGTTAAAGAAACAACCCCATTCACTGGCTGGGCATGGTGGCTCACACCGGTAATCCCAGAACTTTGGGAGGCTGAGGTGTGTGAATCATCTGAGGTCAGGAGTTTGAGACCAGCCTGACCAACATGGTGAAACCCCATTTCTACCAAAAATACAAAAATTAGCCGGGAATGGTGGTACATACCTGTAATCCCAGTTACTTGGGAGGCTGAGTTAGGCAGGAAAATCACTTGAATCCGGGAGGTAGAGGTTACAGTGAGCCAAGATCATGTACTTCAGCCTGGGTGACAGAGCAAGACTCTGTCTCAAGAAAAGGAAAGAATAGAATTCCATTCAGAAACCACAAATAGGCAGCTTGACATAAGCTAAGCATATTCCAACCAATTCCAAACTCCATCTCACCATATAGCAATGATTGTATAATCTAAAAATATGACCAAAAATACCTGCACAGTACACATCAACTCAGCCAAATATACCTCTGCTCTGGGATTTGTAAAGTCACAGAAGTAAATCCATAGGGTTAAAGTACAATAAACAGCCTGATGAGAGAGTACCAGAGAGCTCATGCAGAGGGATGACGTCAATGCCTCTCTATGCATCCACCTGCCATGTGCCCAACTTCCTCCTAAGAGAGGCAGGTCTTTACCATTAGGAGGCATGTTCAATAGCATGTGACTTGTCACCCTGGCTACAACTGATCGGAGCTGGGGAAGAAGCTCATCTCAAGGGCAGATAATTTCTAGGTAGGCAGGTGGCTTAGAGCCAGAGATTTTTGGAAAGTTTGTCAACTGGCAGTGGGAGCAGGAGATGAAAGCCACAAAGGGAGAAAATCCACAGGGTATGAAGTAGTTCAGTAGTGGTGCCAGACTACAAGAATATCGCTACGTAGAGTATCACTATGTTGACATAATGGCTAAGATTCAGAAAACAACAACTTCCTGCCACTAAGAAATCAATGAGAAATCTTGGTCCCCAGGGCTGTGCTGATCAGATTCCAAACTATATTTAAGTCCTAATAGACCCAGCCATATGGCTATTCCTAAACTTCAGAATGGGGCTGAGATTTATGTCTTCCTGAATTCTGTTAAGGCTGCTTACAATAACCCTGCATTCCTTCTGGTGGCCTGAGTGAATCTCTGCCCTCTGCAACCACAAGATTGTATCAGGTCATAAAAAGAGATGACGCTCTGGGCAGGCATGGTAGCTCAAGCCTGTAATCCTAGCACTTTGGGAGGCCAAGGTGGGTGGCTCACCTGAGGTCAGGAGTTCAAGGCCATCCTGGCCAACATGGCAAAACTCCATTTCTACTAAAAATATAAAAATTAGCCAGGCACGGTGGTGTACACCTGTAATCCTAGATACTCGGGAGGCTGAGACATGAGAATCGCTTGAACTTGAGAGGCAGAGGTTGCCGTGAGCCAAGATTGTGCCCCTGCACTCCGGCCTCGGTGACAGAGCGAGACCCTGTCTCAAAAAAAAAAAAAAGAAAGAAAGAAAAAAGAGATGAAGTTCTAACACACGATACAACATAGATAAATCTTGACATTATATTAAGTTAAATAAGCCAGACACAAACGGACAGATATTGTATGATTCCTCTTCTGTGAGGTACATAGAATGGTCAAATTCATAGAAACAGAAAATAAAACAGGGGTTGCCAAAGCGGAGGATGGGGGAATGTGGAGTTACTGCTTAATGAGTACAGAGTTTTGTTTGGGATGGGGAAAAGGTTTTAGAAATAATGGAGATGGATGTACAGCATTGTGAATGTAATGCCACTGAATTATACACTTAAAATGATTAAAACAGTAAACTTCATGTTATATGCATTTTACCACATACAAAAAGACCCAATTAGGGATAAAGTGTGATGAAAGGAAAACCAGCTTGGAGTCAGAGGAATTTGGTTCAAGACCCAGCTCTGCCATTTTCTAGCTGTGTCACTTTGGGCAAGTTCCCTAATCTCTGAGAGTCTCAGTTTATTCATTTGGAAAATGGGAATAATACAATCTTAAGCTGGTCATGAAGAACAAAGAAGATAAAAATGCATCAAATCATTGCATAAATTATCTTTTGGAAATTAGTTGTCTGTGCATGGTGGCTCACACATGTAATCACAGCCCTTTGGGAGGCCCAAGTGGGTGGATATGGCTTGAACTTAGGAGTTTGAGACCAGCCTGGGTGACATAATAAAACCCCATCTCTACCAAAAAAATAAATAAATAATTAGCTGGTCATGGTGGGAGGTGCCTATAGTCCCAGCTACTTGAGAGGCTGAGGCAGAAGCATCGCTTTAGCCCGGGAGGTTGAGGCTGCAGTGAGCCAAGTTTGTGCCACCGCACTCCAGCCTGGTTGACAAAGTGAGACCCTGTCTCAAAAAAGCAAGGAAGCAAGAAAGGAAGGAAGGAAGGAAGGAAGGAAGGAAGGAAGGAAGGAAAAGAGAGAAATGAGTCTAGTGACTCTTCGTTTGGAAGAGGAGACAGTGGGAGGCCTCTGCATTCTCATTTTAGGAAAGTGTAAGGCATGTCTTTGACTGTGTGCTCAGGGCACATTGGTGTGAACTGTGTGGAGCTCACCAAGACCGATTTCAGAGCCCCCAGATGTCTCTGAATGCTCCTCGTCCATTCCATTCTGCCACTCCCTCTCCTGCCCTTTCAGCCCCCAATATTCTGGGCTCTCTCTTCTTCTATTTCTCATAGAGAACAGCCTTTACAAGGGATTATTTTCTTATTAAGCTAGAGTTCCTTTGTTCCCCCTCCAAGACAATATCTGTATTTAGGCCTTATCTCTCCAAGGAGGGGAAGGCTTGGTCCACACAAGTCTGCTGAGTTGAACTGAAGGATTTTTCCAAGCATTAGCAGATTGAGTGCAGGAAATCCTGGGTGAAGGCACCCTCCAGGTCCTTTGTATTTACCCCTGGCCAGCAGTCAATAATCCTGGACTAGGATACTTTTTTCTGGGAAACAGCAAAAGGTAGGAGGTAAGCCAAATGGTTTCTCGGATTTGTTTCCATTCTCACATTCAGTGAAGTCTATAAAGCAAGCACCAACACTAGGACGGTCCGGGAGCTGTCCATGGTTGTGTAGTGTAGCTGAACCAGCAAGTCCCTGTTTCTCCTAATTCTGGGGTTCTGGAAACTTGGGTCAGCCTAGCCTCAGACTAAGAAGTAAGTGAATAAAGAGAACATTCTGGGAAGATGAAAGAAAGAGAGGGAGAGAGAAAAGGAGAAAGAAAGAAAGAGAACACAGAAATAGGCTTAAGCATTGAGAGACTGCTAAAGCCAAAACATAGAAACCCCAAATTCCCTAAGCAAATATATAAAAGGGGAACAAACGCTGCACATCAAACAATGCAACGCAAAACTGTGCAAACACAAATTTGTGAGCACAACTATAACCACATAGATTGAACTGTGACTATCAACTGATCCACCCAAACGACTTATACTTGTGGGGTTTTTTTGTTTGGCTGTGGTTTTTTTGTTTTGCTTTGAGACGGAGTCTTGCTCTGTCACCACGCTGAAATGCAGTGATGCTGCCATCTTGGCTCATTCCATCCTCCACCTCCCGGGTTCAAGCGATTCTCCTGCCTCAGACTCCCAAGGAGCTGGGAATACAGGCATGTGTCACCATGCCCAGCTAAATTTTGTATTTCTAGTAGAGACAGGGTTTCACCATGTTGGCCAAGCTAGTCTCGATCCCCTGACCTCATGATCCACCTGCCTTAGCCTCCCAAAGTGCTAGGATTACAGGCATGAGCCACCGCACCTGGCCAATTTTTTGTTTTTATCTTCTATATACGTAGAAACAGTTGAAGTTTTATAAATGAAGAACAAACGGGAGTATGATTTAGTTTGATGTCACGTTCTTTCATGTTTGTTAAAAAACATTCTCTTTTCTTCTACAAAGTTTGGGGCATGATTCTCCCCACCTTCCTTAATGATATGCTCATGCAATATCTTTTCATAGAAGCTAAAGAAATCCAGCTGAAAAAAATAGCCTAAAATCAAACAGAAAAAGCGGGGGGGCTTCCCTCTGAGTATTTAGTATATATGGTCTGTTATTAAGTGCATACTGCCTGGTAGTACTTAAGTTAAAATCTCAAGGTAGTCAAACCTCTTCAATTGATTGTAAGCTTTTTGGGAGTGTGATTATGTCTCATGTCTTCTCCCACACAGACATAGAAAGCACCAAGCATGCAGCTGGATACACAGCAGGTGTGTGTGTGATTATGGCAAACTAGAGATGAAGGCTGGATTTCACTCAGGAAATGTATTTTTCTTTTTTTTCTTTTCTTTTTCTTAGAGTCTTACTCTGCCACCCAGATTGGAGTGCAGTGGTGCAATCTTGGCTCACCGCAACCTCTGCTTCCTGGGCTCAATCAGTTCTCTAGCCCCAGCTTTTGAGTACCTGGGACTACAGGCACATCTCACCATGCCTGGCTAATTTTGTATTAATACTTTTTGTAGAGATGGGTTTCGCCATGTTGCCCATGCTGGTCTCAAACTCCTGAACTCAAAGCAATCTACCCACCTTAGCCTCCCAAAGTGTTGAGATAACAGGTGTACACCACCATGCCCAGCTTTTTTTTCTTTCTTTTCGTAAAAATAAATCATATGCACTTGTGATAAATAAGACAAAGAAAAAAAATCAGACTGGTGTTTTTATCAGAGAAAAACTAAAATTATGGCACATCCTTACAAGTAAATACTATACTGAATTGTAAAAGGAAGTAAATAGATGTAAATAACGAATGTGGGAAAATGTATATGATTTATGAAGTGAGAAAAGAAAGTTGTAGCACCTTACACACTACATATAATTCCATATTTATTTTAAAATTAACCTGAGAAAAGTGACACCATTTGTCATTTCTAGCTATATTCACCTCTAGGATCCCAGCAGCTGGCATCTAGCTAGGGTTTGGTAAATGTGTGTGAGGTGACTATGGCAATACCAAGGACTCAGAGTAGCACTTAAAATACTCCCAACAGAGTGTGAATTCTAACATTTTTCTGTTACTTCAAAACAAGCAGGATTTTCCCATTGGTGGGCAAGAAGGAAAGGGGAGTGATATTTACAATTAGCCCAAGATAAGAGAGTGTTAGACTGAAGGTCACAAGAAGCCCAGATTTGGGTGATAATTTCCTTTTTGCCTTCTCTCTCTCTCTCTCTCTCTCTCTCTCTCTCTCTCTCTCTCTCTCTCTCTCTATCATCTATGTATCTATTAATCAATTTTTCTAACTTCTTGGCCAGGCGTGGTGGCTCACGCCTGTAATCCCAGCACTTTGGGAGGCCGAGGTGGGTGATCACCTGAGGTCAGGAGTTCAAGATCAGCCTGGCCAACATGGTGAAACCCTGTCTCTACTAAAATACAAATAAGTTAGCGGGGCGTGGTGACACGCACTGTAGTCCCAGCTACTCAAGAGGCTGAGGCAGGGGAATCGCTTGAACCTGGGCAGCGGAGGATGCCATGAGCCAAGATCGTGCCACTGCACTACAGCCTGGGTGCCAGAGCAAGACTCTGTCTCACAAAAAAAAAAAAAAAAACCACACACACAAAAATTAGCTGGGCATGGTGGTGGGTGCCTGTAATCCCAGCTACTTGGAAAGCTGAGGCAGGAGAATTGCCTGAACCTGGGAGGCAGAGGTTGCAGTGAGTTGAGACCACACCATTGCACTCCAGCCTGGGAAACAAGAGTGAAACTCTGTCTCAACAAAAGAAAAATACAAAATAAAAATTATCCTGGCTTGGTGGTACACACCTGTAGTCCCAGCTGCTCGGGAGGCTGAGGCAGGAGAATTGCTTGAACTTGGGAGGCAGAGGCTGCAGTGAGCCAAGTTCATGCCACTGCACTCCAGCTTGGGCAACAGAGCAAGACTGTGACTCAAAAAAAAATTGTTTTCCTGACTTTTTATTTTGAAAATTTTAAACCTAGAAAAGTTGCAGGGCTAATACAATAAACATCTGTACATTTTTCACCTAAATTCACCAAAGGTCAACTTTTTGACGCATTTGTTTTACCTCCCCGTTCTGTGTCCCTTTGTGTGTGTGGATGGCATTTTTGCCAAACCATCTAAGAGTAAGTTACATAAGTTATGATACTGCAACCCTAAAACTTCAGTATGTATCTCTTAAGAACATTTGCCTATTTTTATATGTCTTACTTTGAAATAGTTTAAGATACAAAAAAAATTGCAAAAATAGTACAGAAAGTTCCCAAGTGCTACTTACCCAGCTCCCCCCATGATTACATCTTATATAACCATAGTACATGATCAAAACCAGGAAAATGACATTAATACAACACCTTCATTCAGCTACAGACCTGATTTGGATTTCATTAGGTTTCTCTCTTCTCTCTCCCACCCTCTAAATTTTTATCATTTGTACAGATTTGAGTAGCAGAAATGTTCCATTACCACATAAATTCCCTCCTCTTAGCCCCTTTGTAGTCACATCCCCCGACACCCCTACAACCCTAATTCCTGTCAACCATTGATCTTTTCTCCAGCACTATAATTTATTCACTTCAAGAATGTTTTATAAATGGAATCAGGTAATATGTAACATTTTGAGATTAGCTTTTACTCTGCAAAATGCCCTTAGGATTCACCCAAGTTGTTTCTTTTTCTTTTTTTTTTTTTTGAGACAGAGTTTCGCTCTCGTTACCCAGGCTGGAGTGCAATGGAGCCATCTCGGCTCACCGCAACCTCCACCTCCTGGTTTCAAGCAATTCTCCTGCCTCAGCCTCCCGAGTAGCTGGGACTACAGGCACGCACCACCATGCCCAGCTAATTTTTGTATTTTTAGTAGAGACAGGGTTTCACCATGTTGGCCAGGATGGTCTCGATCTCTTTACCTTGTGTTCCCGCCTCGGCCTCCCAAAGTGCTGGGATTATAGGTGTGAGCCACTGTGCCCGGCCCACTCAAGTTGTTTCATGTGTCAATGGTTCACTCTTTCTAATGGTGAACAGTATTCTACTGTATGACTGTATCTTGGTTTATCCATTCACCTGCTGAAAGACATTTGGGTTGCCTCCTATTTTAGTATATCATACAGAAAGCTGCTATGAACATTCGTGTACTCATTTTTATGTGAACATAGGTTTTCCTTTTTCTAGGCTAAATAGAAGTGAGATTGCTGAGTCACATGGTAAATATACATTAATTAATTAAATTAAATTAATTTATTTATTTTGGAGGCAGAGTCTCGGTCTGCCACCTTGGCTGCAGTGCAGAGGATCCCAGGTCACTGCAACCTCCACCTCCTGGGTTCCTGCGATTCTCCCACCTCAGCCTCCCAAGTAGTTAGGATTACAGGTGCACACCACCACACTCGGCTAATTTTTTGTATTTTTAGTAGAGATGGAGTCTCACCATGTTGCCCAGGCTGGTCTTAAACTCTTGAGCTCATGCTATCTGCCCACTTCGGCCTCCTAAAATTCTAAGATTACAGTAATGGCTTGAGCCACTGTGCCTGGCCAAATGTATATTAACTTTATAAGAAATTACTGAAGTATTTTTCCAGAGTAAGTGTACCATTTTACATCCCCACCAGCTTTTCTGGTGGGAATAAATGAAAGATCCAGCTGTTCTGCATCCTTGTAGGCACTTGGCATTGTCAGTGTTTTATGTTTAAGCCACTCTAGTAGGTATGCAGTGTCACATAATTGTGCTTTGAATTTGATTCCCTGATGGCTAGTTATGTTGAACATATTTTCACGTGCTTATTTGCCATCTGTATACTCCCTTTGGTAAAATGCCTATGTTCTAATGAACATTCCAATTAGAAAATGGGAAAATGACTTAAAATGTTGTTACGTTCAGAAAGTTCTTCACAAATCCCGGATACGTATTCTGGATATATTTGTTATAATTTGTAAATATTTTGGCTTGTCTTTTCATCTTTTTTTTTTTTTTGAGACAGAGTCGCCAGACGCCAGGCTGGAGTGCAGTGGCACGATCTTGGCTCACCGCAACCTCCGCCTCCTGGGTTCAAGCAATTCTCCTGCCTCAGCCTCCCAAGTAGCTGGGACCACAGGCATGGGCCACCACGCCCAGCTTATTTTTGTATTTTTATTAGTAGAGACAGGGTTTCACCATGGTATCAATCTCCTGACCTTGCGATCTGCCTGCCTCAGCCTCCCAAAGTGCTGGGATGACAGGCGTGAGCCACCGCGCCTGGCCCAGTTTTTTTTTTTCAGAGGAGTCTCACTTTGTGGTCTCGGCTGGAATACAGTGGTGCGATCTCAGCTCACTGCAACCTCTGCCTGCCACATTCAAGCAATTCTCCTGACTCCACCTCCCGAGAAGCTGGGACTACAGGTGCTCGCCACCATGCCCGGCTAATTTTTTGTATTTTTAGTAGAGACAGGGTTTCACCATGCTGGCCAGGCTGGTCTCAAACTACTGACCTTGTGATCCTCCTGCCTCGGCCTCCCAAAGTGCTAGGATTACAGGCGTGAGCCACTGTACCTGGCCTTTATCTTCTTAACAGGATCTTTTACAGAGCAAAAGATTTTAATTTTGATGAAGTTAAAAGTATTGTTGTTTTTTTTTTCTTTTATGAATCTCACTCTTGGTGTCATGCCAAAGACTTTTCCCAAGCGGTTGTAACAGAAAGCATTTTCAACCCCTTTTTTCACCTCACATGTGTTATTTACAGGTGCAATCATTGTGCACTACAGTCTCAAACTCCTGGGCTAAAGAGATCCTCCAGCCTCAGTAGCTGGGCCTATAGGTGTGCACTACTGCACACAGCTCCCATTTCAATTCAGACAATCACACAAATAATTACAGTAGAAGACTGTGGTCATTATGAGCCATGTGAGTGCTGCAAAGGCTATGGGTAGGAGGAGGAGAGTTCAAGAGACGAGTGGATCGCCTTCCATTGGAGATACCAGGGAAAGCTTCATGTAGGGGTGGCATTTGAGCCTTAAGGATCTCAACAGTTGAAGTAAGGCTGGGGAGGAAATTCTAGGAAGAAGGAACTGTGTAAGCAGAGGAACAGGACTGGGACAAGATCAAGATCAAGAAGCAAGGGAGGGGGGAAGAGAAGAGGGAGATAATACGATCACTTTCAGATCTATGGTATTTGAAGACCAGCAAGCATTCACGAGGAGATATCCAACAGGTAGTTAGACATGTGAATTTGGAGGTGGAAATTGGAAATAGGGGTTTGGAATTCATTGGCGTAGTTCAGGCCAATGTAGTTGTATGCCCCACAGCAACTTGTACTTTCCTTAAGAGCACTTCCCACGACTATCATTAACAATTAATGGTGCAATTAGTTGTTTAATGTCTCTCTCTTCTACTAGAATGCGAGTCCCATGGAGGCAGAGCCCACAACTGCCTTATTCCTATGAAGAAGGGAACCTACTCCAGGGCCTTGGATATAAACATTCAGTAACTAGTTAGTGAATGAATGAATTAAAGAAGCTGATACTTCTAACAGCTACCATTTACTGAACATGCACACAGCAGGCACTGTGATGCCTGCTTTGTATACATAATCTCATTTAAACCTCACAGTCACTTCATGAGAGGCAGGTGTGGGGATCTCAATCCCTTAGATTCAGTGGGTTGTGGGTAAAGCCTGGGAATCTGAATTTAAGTTCTTAGGTAATTCTAATGGTCAGCCAGGTTTGCAGAGCACTCTGGTGGATTGTTTTATTGAAATTTCACAGACAATTTCAAGAAATTAAGGCTCAGCAAATAATAGCAATGTGTTTGAGGTCATTTGGCTAGGAAAAACCATGATGCAAAACCAGATCTCTCAGGGAGAAAACTTCATAAGCCTCCCTGCTTCTGGGAGATCCAATATCTTAAAAAGAGAGTTTGTTATTATTTTTTGATACAGGGTCTCACTCTGTCACCCAGGCTAGAGTGCAGTGGTGCAATCTCAGCTCACTGCAACCTCCACCTCCTGGGCTCAGGTGATCCTCCTACCGTAGCCTTCTGAGTAGCTGGGACCACAGGCATGTGCCACCACACCCAACTAATTTTTGTATTTTTGGTAGAGACAGGGTTTTGCCATGTTGCCCAGGCTGGTCTCAAACTCCTGGGCTCAAGCAATCCTCCCACCTGAGCCTCCTAAAGTGCTAGGATTACAGGCATGAGTCATGGTGCCTGGCCTAAATAAAGTGTTTATGAAGAAAGAGCAGAAGGCCAAGAACTGAGTCATTAAAACCAAGGAGAGTGGTCAGCACTGCCAAATGCCACAGAAAGACTGGAGAATGTGGCATTGGGGAGAACCGGGGATGGCTGACAATGTGTCTGTGGTGTCCAAGTGTGCCATTAGAGGAAGATGAATTTACAGCCCTGGCATACACAGGGAACTCCCTCAGGAGGCCTAGCCAGCTGGAAGTAGTTATAGATTGAGGCTCAGCCAAGATCACTCATTCACAAGACAGCTTTGTGCTAAAATTATTAAAGCCAAACATCTGGGCCTGTGTGGTGGGATACCAAGAGAGGGGAGGCATAAGTCCCACAGGAGAATACCAGTTTGGAATCTCAGGTAAGCTGTTGAGAAAATGCAAAATGCAGCTTTGCCACGGCAACTGCCTTTGTTGGAATATTTAGGCCTTTTGCCTAACTTTCTTCTGCTTTATGTGTGTTTTGCCTTTGGGGTACCGATTCCACTGGAGGATGGGAAGGGAAAGAAAGGTGAACTCCAACCAGGACACTTTGCTGCTTTCAGTAATATTAGCCAGGAGATCTGTGCAAGGATGTGCTGGACGCTTTCCTACAATCCCCTCCCTAAACCCAGCTGGAGCATGTGAAACCATTCCTTTCATTTGAAAGATGATGATGACCATAACTCTTTATATCTATATAGCTTACAAAGCACCTTCACATGTATAAGCTCAAGCTTTCGTGACTCTTGGGAGGTAGGTGTTGTTATCCCCACATGCTTAGTAAGTGGCAGAAGCCACAATTCAAACCCATTGCCTCTGACTCTGAGTCCAATGTTCTTTCAATTAAAAATCAATAACAAATCAGCACATGATTTGTTGCTGGCCAAAACTCTACTGAAGCCAACTTAGTCGTACTCTGGCTCCATGGAAAAAAAATTTTTTTTTTTTTGAGACAGAGTCTTGCTCTGTTGCCCAGGCTAGAGTGACATGGCACAATCTCAGCTCACTGCAACCTCCACCTCCCAGGTTCAAGCAATTCTCCTGTCTCAGCCTCCAGAGCAGCTGGGATTATAGGCATGCGCCACCACGCCTGGCTAATTTTATTTTATACTTTTAGTAGAGACGGGGTTTCTCTATATTGATCATGCTGGTCTCAAACTCCCGACCTCAGGTGATCTCTCCACCTCAGCCTCCCAAAGTGTTGGGATTACAGGCATGAGCCATCATGCCTGGCCGTGCTACATAGAAATTAACGTGACTTCAAGAGTCTCACTGCAGGCCAGGCGCAGTGGCTGATGTCTGTAATCCCTGCACTTTGGGAAGCCAAGGCAGGTGGATCACCTAAGGTCAGGGGTTCGAGACCAGCCTGGCCAACATGAGGCCCATCTCTAGTAAAAATACAAAAAATTAGCCAGGCATGGTGGCGGGCACCTGTAATCTCAGCTATGCAGGAGGCTGAGGCAGAAGAATAGCTTGAACCCAGGAGGCAGAGGTTGTGGTGGGTCGAGATCATGCCACTGCCCTCCAGCCTGGACAAGAAGAGCAAAACTGCGTTGTTGTTGTTGTGTGTTTGTTTTTTGTTTGTTTGTTTTGAGATAGAGTCTCGCTCTGTTGCCCAGCCTGGAGTATAGTGGAACAATCTCAGTGCACTACAACCTCCACCTCTCAGGTTCAAGCAATTCTCCCACGTCAGCCTCCTGAGGAGCTGGGATTACAGGTGTGTGCCACCACTCCAGGCTAATTTTTGTATTTTTAATAGAGATGGGGTTTCACCATGTTGGTCAGGCTGGTCTCGAACTCAAGTAATCTGCCCATCTCGGCCTCCCAAAATGCTGGGATTACAGGCATGAGACACTGTGCCCAGCTCTCAAAAAAAAAAGTCTCACTGCAGAATTATGTAGTAAAGAGAGAATGTATGTTTGTCTTTGCTTGCTGGTGACCTTGTGCTGCACTGGCACTTCAGTGCCTTATCTATAAGATGGAGGTGAGGGCCACCTTGAAGCACATTCAGAGGAGGTAAACCTATGCAAAAGTGCCAGCACAAGTACTGGCAGACAATCACTATTCAGCAGTGTTAGTAATCTTTTATTGTTCGCCTTACCAGGTCTTTCTGAGCACAAAGACCTCAGAATTGAGTCCCTCTACCTTAAGGCTTTGGTCTGTGATGAGGAACCAGAGGGACAGGCTGTGACAGGGCCTGACCATTTTCCATGACATTAAGCACAAAGTCAAGAGATATGCTTCAAAGTCCCATAAGATCCTTTTTCACCCTTCCTTTGATGGCCTGTCCCAAGCATATTTCCCTTTCTCCATGAAGTAAAACTTATCCTAGGACTACGTCCTTGAAGATTCCAATATCAAAAAAAGGCCCTCAGTCTAGTATTCTGGAATATAGCTAAAAAGGTCTTCCTACTCCCTCTCCAAAGCCATATCCACATCCTGAGTGACATTAGAAGCTTGAAAGTGGGTATATACTACAGACCTCACACTGACCCCTCCCAGCCTTCATCTTTTCAGATCCCATTCTTTGATTCCCACCCGCCTTCCCACCAACCCTACTATGTGGCAGAAGAGGGCGGCTCAGTCACCAGCACTCTTCCCCACTCTGGAAGTTTAATTTTTTTGCAGGGATCTCTTTTCTCCAAAAAGAGATCTCCAGAGGAAATGGCTCTCCAAAGCCAGGTGAGAACCTGCCCTGCTGGATTTACACAGACTGAAATCTCAAATGCCCACATGATCAGAGAGGTAAAGTAAACGAATTGAGAAGGTGGGGGTAATTCAGCGGAGAATGGCAGGTACTGGGGTAAACAGGAGAGCACACTTCTTATACAAAGGGCAAGGGCAACTCACCTCTGCCCACTGTGGGCATCCCACCTCTTCCCATTTTCAGAAGCAGCCAGAAATCCAATTTCTTTTTAGGTGAAAACTCCTGGTTTGAAAATGCTCCTTTTGAAATGTTTTAAAATATAATGCTCTAAACACAAAAGTCTGCAGCCCCCTTTCCACCAGCTTGTGGTCCTGGCCTGCGCCATGCTTTAGTGCCCTATGGATGAGCCCCAGCAATTCCCAGCGCCTGCTGCTTCTCCAAGTCTGGCCTCTTTTCCTCTCTCTACCTCTGCTTCTCCCCACTCTCCGCAGCTCGGGGTCACTTTCTTTACCGACCTCCCCTCTCTTCTGGGGGAGAGGCGCTTTCCAAACATCTACCGGCCCGGAGCCTCCCAGGAGCTACAGAGGGCCAGCTGGAGAGATGCTTTCTGACCTTTCTCCTTGGGGACCCTGAGCCACCTGAGAGAGGGGCAAGGCCTCGCCCAGCGGGTTCCCACTGTAACTGAAAAAACATGGCCTCGCCTTCAGACCCCAAGATGAGGGTGGGTGTGGGGACATCTCCCAGAAACCCCTAACCTCCCAGTGGGTCAAAGAAGAAAGAGGAGACAGGGTCAAGGGATGCAACAGAGCTGCGTAGTTTCTGGATGGGAAACCTCAGTCGTTTAGGCACCCCTCCGCTTGAGTCACTTCAGAAGCAGTGGATTCTTGAGGGGAGGCGCTGCGGACAGGAGCGACTCCGACGCAGATGGCCCTGACCCCGCGCCCCAGGTCGTCGCGCGCGCTGCTGCAGTAGTCACTGCACCTCCCCGCCCCCGCTCCTGGATGGCCCCCTTCCCTCCCCCGGCCAGGCTCGGAGCAGGAGCTCCGCCCCCAACGCACCGCCCCAGCCCCGGCGCCTTAAAAGCCAGCGCGCACCGCCCCGCCGCGCCCTGCCTGCCGCACCTCTCCTTTCTTCTGGTATCTCCAGCCGAAGCCGCACGCCCGGCCCAGATCCCAGCACCATGAGCTTCGGCTCGGAGCACTACCTGTGCTCCTCCTCCTCCTACCGCAAGGTGTTCGGGGACGGCTCCCGCCTGTCCTCGCGCCTCTCTGGGGCCGGCGGCGCGGGCGGCTTCCGCTCGCAGTCCCTATCCCGCTGCAATGTGGCCTCCTCGACCGCCTGCTCCTCGGCCTCGTCGCTCGGCCTCGGCCTGGCCTATTGCCGGCCGCCGGCGTCCGACGGGCTGGACCTGAGCCAGGCGGCGGCGCGCACCAACGAGTACAAGATCATCCGCACCAACGAAAAGGAGCAGCTGCAGGGACTCAACGACCGCTTCGCGGTGTTCATCGAGAAGGTGCATCAGCTGGAGACGCAGAACCGCGCGCTGGAGGCCGAGCTGGCCGCGCTGCGGCAGCGCCACGCCGAGCCGTCGCGCGTCGGAGAGCTCTTCCAGCGCGAGCTGCGCGACCTGCGCGCGCAGCTGGAGGAGGCGAGCTCGGGGCGCGCGCAGGCCCTGCTGGAGCGCGACGGGCTGGCCGAGGAAGTGCAGCGGCTGCGGGCGCGCTGCGAGGAGGAGAGCCGTGGACGCGAAGGTGCCGAGCGCGCCCTGAAGGCGCAGCAGCGCGACGTGGACGGCGCCACGCTGGCCCGCCTGGACCTGGAGAAGAAGGTGGAGTCGCTGCTGGACGAGCTGGCCTTCGTGCGCCAGGTGCACGATGAGGAGGTAGCCGAGCTGCTGGCCACGCTGCAGGCGTCGTCGCAGGCCGCGGCCGAGGTAGACGTGGCTGTGGCTAAACCAGACCTGAGCTCGGCGCTGAGGGAGATCCGCGCCCAATATGAGTCCCTGGCTGCTAAGAACCTGCAGTCCGCGGAGGAATGGTACAAGTCCAAGTTCGCCAACCTGAACGAGCAGGCGGCGCGCAGCACCGAGGCCATCCGAGCCAGCCGCGAGGAGATCCACGAGTACCGGCGCCAGCTGCAGGCGCGCACCATCGAGATCGAGGGCCTGCGCGGGGCCAACGAGTCCTTGGAGAGACAGATCCTGGAGCTGGAGGAGCGGCACAATGCCGAGGTGGCTGGCTACCAGGTAAGGGCTGGGGCTGGGCGTGGGAAGGGGTGCCCTCCCCTCTCCCGCGAGTTCCCGCTTCCTCTGGTTAAAAAAAAAAAAAAAGGCCCTAGGACTTAAGGGGAGGGCATAAGAGAGGAGAGAAGAGCCCCGGCTGGAGGCGCTGGTAAACAAAAAGCCCTGGAGTCTCTACTGTTAACTTTAGGGAACGCCCCTCATTTATGTTCCTGCCCCAGCCCTTCAAACAAAGAAGCCCTTAAACTTCTTTGAGGTTCGAAAACCTAACTATGCCTGTCTGTCAGCAAGCGCGCATACACACACCGGCGATCCGGGGAACACTGCCCCACCCAAAGTAGGACTGACCCTAACGGGGCGGGTTACGTGGGCGGTGGTGTCTCGGCTATCTGGCTTGTTTGGTTGACTTTGGAAGGCTTTCTGTGCGTTCTGGAAGGTATTCATGGAGTATGGAACGCTTCAGGGTTGAAGGAAGAATGCCTTCCTGAATTGGAAAGGGTTCTATCCCATTTTCTTGACTTTCGCGCTCCAAAAACAACCGCCCTGCTACACACACACACACACACACACACACACACACACACACACACACACACACACACACACACACACACACACACACACACACACACACACACACACAGATAGAGAGAGAGTGTGGTTGGG
>CAUYQU010062284.1:0-26100 GCA_963574635.1 Cheracebus regulus | reverse complement strand
TACAGAAGGGGAAGAAGGAGAAGAAGACGGAAGACAGCTGAACCGCTGGGGCGCCCGCAACACCCGAGCTTCCCACAATAAAGTTGCCAGAACAAGTACCTGTTGTTGTGTGCTCCTTGCCGGCCGAGGCGCGCGCGACATTATCTATTGAGAATAATATAATCTTGGTGCAAAACTGGAACAAGGATGTACAAGGAAAGTTCACAATAAAACAGTCTGAATGACGGGTCTTTGTCACAGGGAGAGGGCGCAGGGCAGCGCTTAATGCACAGCCTCTGGAGCCAGGCAATTCGGATTTGTATTTCTGCTGCCACTACTTACCTTCCCTGTGACCTTAGGGAAAATGACTAGCCTTCACTGCACCTTAACTTCCTCATATATAAAGGGGAAATAACCTTTACAATAAGCCTTCTAGGATGAAATGAAATAATTCAAGGAAAGTAACTTAACAATATCCAAAACATAGAAAACCAAATAGAAGTTAGCTGTTAACTTTTATGAACATGAATTCCAAATCTTATATAAAATACCAAGTCAAATACAGTAATGTATACATACACAAATAATGCATCATGATGAATTAGGTTTTATTACAATTATGCAAGGGCAAAGTCAACACATAATGCACTATTAGCAAGCTAGCATCCTTTTTTTGTTTTTGGGTTTTTTTTTTTTTTTTAAAGATAGAGTTTCACCACGAAGGCCAGGCTGGTCTTGAACTCCTGACCTCAGGTGGTCCACCTACTTCGGCCTCCCAAAGTGCTAGGATTACAGGCATGAGCCACTGCGGCCAACTGGAGTTCTGTTTTGTTTTGAGACTAGGTCTCTCTGGCAAGCAGGCTGGAGTGCAGTGTCAAGATCTTGGCTCACTACAACCTCCCCCTTCCCAACTGAAGCAATCCTCCCCTCAAGCCTTCCAAAGTGCTGGGATTACAAGTATGCACCACCACACCTGGCCCTATTTTCCTTAGTATATAGCAATTATCACACTTAATTATAAAATTTTAGAAGGAATTTTCATCAAATTTAGGATGTAGACAAGGGTAGCTTCTATCACTGTCTCTATGGAACATGGCACTGGAGGTCCTAGGCAATGTGTTCAGCTGATACATAGGAAGTTGCCTTTTTTTTTTTTTTTTTTTTTAGGTTATGAGATGCTCAATATCAGAAATGTATGTGAGTCAACCTATAATAGCAATAAATCGGCCAGGTGAGATTAATCATTTCTGTAATCCCAGCACTTTGGGAGGCTGAGGCATGTGGATCACCTGAGGTTAGAAATTGGAGACCAGCCTGGCCAATGTGGCGAAACATCTCTACTAAAAATACAAAAATTAGCTGGGGGTGATGGCGCATGCCTATAATCCAAGCTACCTGGGAGGCTGAGGCAGAAGAATCTCTTGAACCAGGGAGGTGGAAGTTGCAGTGTGTGGAGATCATGCCACTGGACTCCAGCCTGGGTGACAGCGTGAGACTCTGCAAGAAAGAAAGAAGGAGAAAGAAATCAACAGGCACGGTGGCTCATACCTGTACTCCCAGCACTTTGGGAGGTCGAGGCAGGAGAATTGCTAGAACCTGGAGGTGGAGGTTGCAGTGTGTAGAGACCATGCTACTGCACTCCAGCCTGGGTGACAGAGTGAGACTCTGAAAAAAAGAAAGAGAGAAAGAGAGAGAGAGAGGAAGAGAGTGCAGGAGGGAGGAAGGGAAGGAGGGAGGGAAATCAACCAGGTGCAGTGGCTCACACCTGTACTCCTAGCACTTTGGGAGGCCTAGGTGGGCAGATCACCTGAGGTCAAGAGTTAGAGACAAGCCTGGCCAAAAGGGTGAAACCCTGTCTCTACTAACAAACATATAAAAATTAGCCAGGCGTGGTAGCGGGCTCCTGTAATCCCACCTACTCAGGAGGCTGAGGCAGGAGAATCTCCTGAACCTAGGAGGTGAAGGTTGCAGTGAGCCAAGATTGTGCCACTGCACTCCAGCCTGGGTGACCAAGTGAGACTCTGTCTCGAAAAAAAAAAAAAAAAAAGAAAGAAAGAAAGAAAGAAAGAAACATATGAAGAAAATGAAAATTTTAAATTGGAAAGAAGAAAACTACCTGTATTTGCAGACCATATGATTGTCTATGCAGAAAATCCAGGAGAATATACTGATAAATTATTTGGACTAGTAACAGAGTTTGCAAGGTTTGAATTCAAAATCAACTTAAAAAAAAAAACTATTAGCATTCCTGTACATTAGAAATAACAAATTAGAAAATGTAATAGAAAAAGAGATTCTATTCACAATAGCAACAAAACCCTGAGAATATATCCAAATGTACACAGACCTTTCCATGAAGAGTATTGCTATAGCCGGAATGTGTCTCCCAAAATTCCCATTAAAACTTAATTGCCAGGATGATAGTATTAAGTGAGGCCTTTAAGAAGTGAGTAAGTCATTAGGGTGAGCCCTCATGCATGAGATTAGTGCCTTATAAAGGGCTTGAGGTGGTGGTAAATCTGTTTCTTCTGCCTCATGAGAATATAGCATTTGTCTGCTCCAGAGGAACCAGCATTCAAGGTACCCTATTGGAAGCAGTCATCAGGCCCTCACTAGACACTGTACCTGCCGGAGCCTTGATCTTCTTCTTCCCACCCTCCAGAATGGAGAGAATAACTTCTGTTGTTTGTAAATTACACAGTCTCAGGTGTTTTGCACTACAAAAAGACTAAAACAGATATAAAAATTACCCATGGACTTAAAGGAAGAATGGAAATATATGCCATATATAATGAATGGTAGGACTCAATGCTATAAACATATTACTTCTCACTGAATTAATCTATAAATTCAAGCAATTCCCAGACAAATCCCAATAGAATTGTTTTTGGAACTTGACAAACTGATCTGAAAATTCATGTAGTCATTGAGGGGCCAAGAATAGTGTTGCTGGCTAGGCGCAGTGGCTCACACCTGTAATCCCAGCACTTTAGGAGGCTGAGGTGGGCGATCACCTGAGGTCAGCAGTTCGAGGCCAGCCTGGCCAATGTGGTGAAATCCCATCTCTACAAAAAATACAAAAATTAGTCAGGCATGGTGACGTGTGCTTGTAGTCCCAGCTACCTGAAAGCCTGAGGTAGGAGAATTGCTCGAACCCGGTAGGTGGAGGGGGTGGTGAGCCAAGGTTGAGCCATTGCATTCCAGCCTGGGTGACAGAGTGAGACTTTGTCGGTGGCTCATGCCTGTAATCCCAGCACTTTGGGAGGCTGAGGTGGGCAGATCACAAGGTGAAGAGATAGAGACCATCCTGGCCAACATGGTGAAACCTCAAAAAAAAAAAAAAAATAGTGCAGCAGACACTGTTCCTGCCGTCTCCATGGCCCTTGGCATTGCCAGCCACATACACGCCAGGGGCTGATGCCTTCAAGAGCACCCTCAGTGTATTCATCCTGCCTTTTCATTTCCTGTGTTTCCTCAAGTGTTGACAGCTGGGGCCTTGCTGATTCTGGAGAGACTGCTCCACCCAGGGTGAGCCAGTTCCTAGAGACAGTAAAGGACTCACCTGCAAGTGCACCTTCCAACTGCAAACCAGCCAATCCAAAGCCCATACCCCCAACCACCTCCTTCATCAGGCTCTTACACTGGGCCACTGTCTATCTGCCCTCGTCACGCCAGGGCCATGAACCAGAAAACTAGGAACAGCCCTATGCCCCAGAGCCAAGTGAAATTATTCAAACTATTAATAGCTAATCCTGTGCCTGCTTACCCTGCCTTGCCTTGCCTTTCCCTTGGATGCCACAAATAAAGCTCTTGCCCACATTTTCCCCTAGCTCCTTTGACTTCTTGATTGACCCTGGTGCCCTTCCATGTACCCCTGCATAGCATGGATTGGCACTTGTTTCTAGAGACCTCTGAGTATCAAAAACTCCTTCCTTCAGGACAGTCATTTCTGTATCTGTGTGTCTTAGTATATCTGATTAAAGTAAGTCTTGTGTCCATTTTAAAACATCCATGAGGAATGGGAGTTGGTGGATAAATACCGCAGTTTCCCCACCCCCCCAGCTGCAGTATCTTTGAAGGGCCTAGTGAGTTTGAGCCCCAGTTACCCTTTGTGGCAACCTGCTAATACATGCACCACCTGTTGGCTTTCTTCCCTTCCCTATCTTACTTCCCACCCTCTTACCTGTGCTTCTTGAAAGCACCTTCTTAACAAATGCTTGTACCTGAATCCTTGACTCAGGCTCTGCTTCTAGCAGAACTTAAAGGAAGATATTTTCAAAAAATAAGAACGGCATAGAGGTCAGTGGGTAATGGAAGGTTGAAGATTTGTGTGCATACTATGATAGTAAAGGAATTAGGACAGTGAAGTGTTCAGGGGATGCACAGATCAGTCACTGGAAGAGAAGAGGAACCCCGCAAAAGACCCATGACACATGGAAACTTGAGACAGAAGTCACCTTGTAGATTATTGGGGAAAGAACAGAATATTCTACAAATGGTGTCTGCACAATTGATTATCCATATGCAAAGTAAATATGACTAGATCCCTAGTTCACATCGTATCAAAAATAAAAGCCAGTTGATTAAAGATCTAGTTGTGAAAGGCAAAACTTTGAAAGTGGGCTGGTTGTGGTGGCTCACGCCTGTAATCCCAGCACTTTGGGAGGTCAAGGTGGGCGGATCACGAGGTTAGGAGTTGAGAACAGCCTGGCCACTATGGTGAAACCCCACCTCTACTAAAAATACAAAAATTAGCTAGGAGTGGTGGCTTGCGCCTGTAGTCCCAGCTACTCGGGAGGGTAAGGCAGGAGAATCTTTTGAAGCTGGGAGCAGAGGTTGCAGTGAGCCAAGATCATGCCGCTGCACTGCAGCCTGGGTGACAGAGTGAGACTCTGTCTCAAAAAACAAACAAACAAAACTTTGAAAGCATTTAGAAGGAAACGTAGGGGGATATCATTATGACTGGGGCAGTGTCTTAGTTTGGGCTGCTCTAACAAAATGCCATAGACTGGGTGGCTTAAACAACAAACACTGATTTCTCCCAGTTCTGGAGGCTAGATGGCCAAGATCAGGGTGTCAGCATGGTTGGTTCTTGCGGCTGGCCCACCTCCTGGTTCACAGAGGGCCATCTTGTATCCTCACATGGCAGAGAGCAAGAAAGAAAGCAACTGTCTTGTATCCCCATCCCCTTTCTTTCCCCCAGGTTTGAGTCTCACTCTGCTGCCCAGGTTGGAGTGCAGTGGTGCAAACCCAGCTCACTGCAACCTCTGCCACCCAGGTTCAAGCAGTTCTCCTTCCTCAGCCTCCTGAATAATTGGGATTACAGGCACCTGCCACCACGCACAGCTAATTTTTGTATTTTAGTAGAGACGGGGTTTCACCACGTTGGCCAGGTTGGTTTCAAATTCCTGATCTCATGATCTGCCTGCCTCGGCCTCCCAAAGTGCTGGGATTACAGGCATGAGTCACCTCACCCAGCCTGATTCTTTTTTTTTTTATTTAAAATTTTATTTTAAGTTCCTGTATACAAGTATAGAACATGTAGGTTGGTTATATGCGGGATATGTGTGCCATGGTGGTCTGCTGCACCTATCAACCTGTCATCTAGGTTTTAAGTCATGCATGCATTAGCTATTTGTCCTAATGATTCTTTAAAAATTCTCTGAATACTGGCAGTTGGCTCAAGCCTACCAGATTTAGGTACTGAGTGAGGCTGGGGGCAGGCCTGTACCTTTATTTTTTAATTTATTTCATTTTTTAAAGTGATGGGGTCTTGTTCTGTCACCAAGGCTGGAGTGCAAGTGGCATGATCATAGCTCACTGCAGACTTGAACTGCTGGGCTCAAGTGAGCCACCCGCTTCAGCTTCCAAAGCGTTGGGATTACAGGTGGGAGCCCTAGGCCTGTACCTTTCATCCTGTGGACTGTGAACATCAGCCACTCACTCCCGAGTGCTGGGATGGGGTTTAATTTCCAGTGACTGGCCCAGAGCCTGCCCACGGGAAGATCTGAAGGGAGGTTGTTGAAGGAACAGCATGCAACTTGCCGGCCCACACACATTCACACAGATGGGGGTGGGGGTTTGAGGAGTTCTGGGGGTTGTGTGGATCAGCTTCAGGCACAGCTGTCTGGTTTCCTATGAGATGTGACCACATAATGGTCAGGCAAGAAGATGACTGAATTTATCTTCTTGAAATCATTGCTTTGTAATTGTTGCTTCCCACCATTGGCATTGAAGAAAGGCTGGGCCACAGGAGGCTGGATGAACTTTGTGCTGGCCAGGTAAGCAGAATGTCTAACCCGGTGGAAAGTAAGCAGTGAAGGTATGCTCACCTGAGCAGGGAGGGGGTCACGAATCTCACTGGCCTGCCTCAGCTCTGCCTTTGCCCCTTTGTTTGGCCCTGTGGCTACAAAGCTGCCCTACCAGGAGCAGTCCCCACTGGGAGCTCTGGCCCTGGGGATTTGTGAGTATTTGGTGGAGACAGAGTGTGGAAAGGCCAAATCCACACTGTAACCCTAGTGCAGCTCAGGATTCAGCTTCTCCCAGCCCCTTCTTCTCAGGGTCTCAGCTCGGGCCCTCAAGGCAGCAAGAAGATGGGCTCTCCTCACCCCCTAGGTCCCCTGTCCTTCTTTACCCCTCACTTTGGACACAGCTTCACCTAATGCAGTCACAAGGAGAAAAGAAGGCAAATCACTCAGGGAGGGAGGCACCTGAGCCCCAGCTCTGCCCAGACAAGGCATGGTGTGCGTCTCCCAGGGCTTACCACATCTGCCTGGGACTCGACGAAAGGGCCAGAGGGCTGAAGGTGACACCGGAGTCTCTGGCACGACCTTCCAGGGCCTCCAGGGAATTTCTCACGCTATGGGGCCAAGACTGGCTCCTCTGGGGATGTGTGTGTGTGTGCTCCCCAGGGCCCCACGGAGGTCAGAGTCCTCTACAGCAAGGACAGAACGGCCTTGAGTGAGGCCCTAGGATTGGGGGGCGGGGGGGCTAAAGCAGCACAGGGTATCGGAAACGGGGTGCTGGGGTGCTTAGAGGGGACCGTAGGGAAGACTTGGAGTCTTGCACGCGTCTAGGGGAGCTGCGGTGGGGAGGCAGCAGGGGGCCTCTCCTGCCGGATGGGGCTTTCGGAGGTGGCGATCCCCGGGGGTTCCTTGCTCTAGGATCGCCTCTTACAACTGCGGTGGGGGTTGAGGGAGGAAGAGTGAGCAGGGTGCAGTGCGGCAGCCGTGGTACGGTGGGAGCCTCGTGTTCACCGGCTTTACCCGCGAGACCAGACCCCTGCAGCTCCCCAGCCAGCAGAGCCAGGACGTGCCTCGGGAATCTGGGTGCTCCCCAGGTCCCAGGGCATTCGGGGGCGCCGCGCCTTCCAGAGTCTGAGCTCCAGACCGGGTCCGGGAGACCAGCCCCGCGTACCCGGGTCAGGGTGCCCCCGCCCGCCCTGCCGAGTGTTCCAGCGCCGGGGCCGGGGGCGCAGGGCCTCGTGTACGCCCGGCTCCGACGCGTCATCTTTGTATTCCATCTCTTTCTGCCGCGCCGTGTCTCCGGGAAGTGTTTCCCGCTCCAGTGACCCAAGAGAGGGTGAGGCGAAGGAAACGGTTCCGGGACGCCTGTCCCCCAGGCTCAGGTAAGTCCGCGTGCGCCCGGTAGAGGCGGCCCTGCGCGCTTGCCGGACACCGCTTCCGGGACGCGCCCTGGGCTACTCCGCTGCTGAAAGTGTGTGCGGTTCTTCGCGGGCTCGCTGAGGAGCTCCGCTTCGCGGACGTAGCGGGCGGCGATTCCGCGGGACCGCAGCACGCTGCAGCAGCCCCTCGCCCTGGCCAGTAAGCTGCGGGACCCGGGCTGCCTGACTCGCCAGTGGCAGCCTGCGGCCTCGCGCGGCACTGCAAGGACCCGGAGGAGTGTGGGGCGGCGCGGAGGTTGTGGCCCTAGAGCTCCAAGCGCTGCCCTCTGGACTCCGCAGGGTCGCGGGGTTGTAGGGTGGCTGTGGCTGGGATCTGGGGTGCAGCCCGGCGGCCCCACTCCTTTCCTACGGCTTCTTCCTCCTCCCACGACCGGCGGGCGGGTGCAACGGGGACCAGGCGGCGGCTCTCGCATCCCGCGCGGGGTCACTGCAGTGACGGGCCGCTTGACGCCGGCCACAGGCGCTGTCTGGCGGGGGTGGGGGTGGGGAGTAGTGCTGAGGGAGGGAGGGCTCCCGCTCGGGTCCCACCGGGCTGGTGGGGCCGCTGGTGCGTTCCGTGGCTGGAGAACCCGAGCCCGATCTTGTCCCACTTCCGTTTCCTTTTATAGTAAGGCCCAGAGGGAAAAACCTTCTCAATTAAAAGCCCCACACCGCGTTGCCCCTGGGCTGCAGGCGCCAGGTTGGGTGTGTGCGGCTGGGCGCGGGCTCGCTGAGGAGCTCGGCCTCGCGGACCGAGCGGGCGGCGGCCGGGCGGGGACGGCAGCGCGCTGAAGCAGCCCCGGCGTCCTGGCCAGGTAAGCTGGGGGGCCCGGGCTGCCTGACTCGCCGGCGGTGGCAGCCTGGGGCTTCCCGCGGCACTGCAGGGACCCGGAGGCGTGGGGGCGGCCCGAGGGTGCAGCCCTAGTGTTCTCGAGCGCTGCCTTGTGGACTCAGCGGGGCTGCGGGGCGGCTGTTGCTGGGATCTGGGGGTGCAGCCCAGCGGCCCCCCTCCTCTCCTACCAGCTACTTCTCTCTCCCACGACTGGTGGGTGGGTGCAGCGAGTACTAGGCGGTGCCCTCGCATCCCCGGGTTGGGTGGAGGGGGGCTCGTGGCGAATGGCCACCTGGCGCCGGCTAGAGGTGCTGTCTGGGGGTGGAGGGGTCACTTGGGTCCCGCTGCCGGGCTGGGTGGGCCGCTGGTGCGCTTCCCCATCCTCGCTCGGCGCCGGCATCAACTCCCGGTGCCAGACGGCAACTGGGTTGGGGTCGCCTCTGGGTTTGCTGTCCCCAGAGAACCCGAGCCTGGATCTTCGCCCCCTTCCCTTTCCCTTTATAATAAGGCCCAGAGGGACAAAACTATCGACTAAAGACCCCACACCCCGTTGCCCCTGGACTGCATTCCCCAGGCTGTGGGCACAGCGGGGACCTGCCCCTGTGCCCGGCCCCTTCCCCAAGGCAGGCACTGCCTGGCAAGGCTGCTGGTGGTAGAGCTGGCCGCAGATGGTGAAGGAGAACATTGACGGCAGTTCCTCCTCCCTTGGCTGTGCTGAGCCCATCTGGAGTGTTTCTGGTTCTAATCACAAGTGGAACAATTTCAGTGCAGCTTACAGGTTCATATTAGTGATGAACTTGGATGGAGGTGGTGACACAGCTTGTTCTGTCCTCCTAGGCTCTTAGTGCATCCAGGATCCTGAGCTACCAGGGGCCTGACGACTCTTGCCTGGAGCCCTGCCTTTGCTGAGCTGGTCACCGCTGCATGTCCTGGGCTGCTGGCCTGCCTGTCATCTGCAGTGCACAGGTATGCATGTGTGTGCGTATGTATATGTACCACACACATGCCATGCCCACCTCACACTGCACACGTACCATGCCCACCTCACACACCCCATGCACATACCCCATACACAACACACATATCATACCCACTTCTCACACACTACAAACATGCCATGCCCACCTCACATACACCACACACACCACACATACCATATCCACCTCACACTGCACACATACCATGCACACCTCACACCCCACACACATACCCCATACGCACCACACACATACCTTATACACACCACACACAACACAGATATCATACCCACCTCACGCATACCACACGTACCCTGTACATACCACACACGACACATACTATGCCCACCTCACACACCCCGCATATTGAACCCATATACACCACACACACCACACACATATCATACCCACCTCACACACACCACACACATACCACGCCCACCTCACACACACAACATATGCCATACACACCACACACAACATACATATCATACCCACCACACATACACCACACACGTACCCCATACACACAACACACATCATACCCACTACACATATGCCATACCCACCTCACATACACCACACACACATACCCCATACACACCACACACAACATATATGTCATACCCACCTCACACACACCCTACACATGCCATGCCCACCTCACATACACCACACATGTACCCCATACACACCACACACAACATATATGTCATACTCACCTCACACACACCCTACACATGCCATGCCCACCTCATGTACCCCACACATGTACCCCATACACAACACACATATCATATGCACCTCACACATACCACACATACCCTATACATACCACACACAACACACATACCATGCCCACCTCACACACCCCACACACTAAACCCGTATTCACCACACACCACACACATATCATACCCACCTCACACACACCCCATACACATCACATGCATATCATAACCACCTCACACACACCACATATATATCATGCTCACCTGACACACACCAGGCGCTTAACCCATATGCTCCACACATACACCACACACATACCCCACACACACCACACACAACACACAACACACATATCATACCCACCTCACACACCACACACTACATATATACCTTGCCCACCTCACATACTCCACACACTTAACCCATATACACCACACATACATCACACATATACCATGCCCACCTCTCACACACCAGACATATATCATACCCACCTAACACACATACCCCACACACACAACACACATACCCACCTCACACACCACACATATACCATGCCCACCTCACACAGACCACACACTTAACTTATATACACCACAACCACCACACATACTACCATGCCCACCTTACACACACTGTACACATATCATAGCCATCTCACACACCTGACACACTTAACCTGTATACACCGCACACCACATATATACCATGCCCACCTCACACACCCCACACGCTTAACCCATCTACACCACACACACAGGACACACATAATCATACCCACTTCACACATACCACACACACCCCAGATACACCGCACACATACTATACCCACCTCACATACCACACATTACATACATACTATGCCCACCTCAGACACAACACACACTTAATTCATGTACATCACACACACCACACATATCATATGTCACACGCATACCCCTTACACACCATACACAACACACATATACACACCCCACACACCACATACACACCATGCCCACCTCACACCCCACACATTCAACCCATATACACCACACACATACCACACATATACCATGTCTACCTCACACACACCATACATATATCATACCCACCTCGCACACATATCCCATACACACTACGTGCTTATCATAACCACCTCACATACACCACATATATACCATGCCCACCTCACACACAAACCAGGCACTTAACCCATATGCACCACACACACACCACAGACATACTTTGTACACACCATGCACTCTTCACACATACTACACACCACATATACCCCATACACACCACACACACCATACACACTACACACACCTTATACACACACGCCACACATACCTCACACACCACATAATACCATACATGTACACCATGCACATTTCATGTACATCCACACACCCTATACATGCCACACACAGCACACCACACTCCACATATGTATTACATCACCCATACAACACACCACCTTCCAGACAGACAACTTATTCACACACACACACCCCACACAATATCATATATACATACGCCATACACATGTAATGCACACCACACACACCCCATACACACCACACACACTACACACACCTCATACAACCACACACACATACCTCATACATACAACACACCACAAACACTACACCATGCACACAAAAAATATACTTAACCCTTCCACGCTATATCACACTCCATACATACCACACACACATCACATTCACAACACACACTAGTTACCACACACCATACACAGTACACTCCACACACTCACCATACCCTCCACGATGCCCACCACCATACACACATGCCCCCAACACTACATATTCCCTACCCACCACACCACACACACTGTATCTCATGCACACACCACACACCCCGGCCACACCAACTACTCATTGAATGAAATGGGGTGATTGAGTTTTCCCCAAATAAATATTGCCCATCTGCGCGCCCCCGGCTGTCCTGGCTGGCACATCACCTGTTCCAACTCTCCCTTGGGTCATCGCTGCCTCCTGTGTTTCGGGTGTCTCTGGCTGTGCCCCGGGGCGTGCTCACATCCCGATCACCTGGGAGGCTGGCCCCTCTGCCCCAGTGGCTGCCTTCCTGGAGGAGACTGGCCTGTTTGCCACCTCTCCTGACTCCCAGAGCAGTGGCTGGTGTGGGAAGTCCTGCTTCCTCCCCTCAGTGTCTGCCCTTCCCCACAGGTTGTTTTGTCCCAGTGCTGACATCTCCCCAGCTAGAAGAGGAGACCCTCAAAGGTGCACAGGTGGGTTTGATTGTAATGCTTGTGAATAATAAAATGCGATTTGGTAAAAGACTCAACCAGTACAAACATCTTTAATAAAGTAAAATGTGCGAGCCCCCTCTGCTCCCACTTCTGTTTCCTCCCCTCCCCAGAGGACATGGCTAACAAGCCTTTGCGGGGCTCCCTCTTTCTGTATGCGTTTGCGTCCGTGTATGGGCTGGGGAGCGTGTGTATTCTCTAGCCATCTTGTAGGAGCTGGAACTGGGATCTACACATGTGTGCTGACTGTAGCTCACTTGCCATTTTCCTTCCAGAACAGGCCTTCAGCATCCCTCACTGTGGTGCGTATTGCTCTGCCTCTTTAAAAACGCTGTTGACTCTTGCAGCACGCAAGCTCTGCTGTCATTTATTTAATCATTCTTTTATTTACGGATACTTAGGTTGTTTTCAGTTTTTTAAAAGTTTGCTGCAGTGAAAACCTTCAGCTGTCATTTTTCACGTTGCTGTTGGAGAATGGGATGGGAAGCGCCATCAGACTGGAGTGGCCCCATGCGTGGCCAGGCTTTGTGAGGTTCTGACTCTATTCTTCCCAATGTTCCTCCCACAGTGGCTGCCTCCAGGAGATGATGGCTGCGCGAGTGCCTGCCATGGCCCACTGGAAGCGTGAGAGTGTGGGGAGCAGCATGTTGGACCACAGGGCGAGGTCAGGCCCTGTCCCCCACGGCCAGGAGCGAAGACGTGGAACTGCCCTTGGAGGACTGTGTGCCCAAGGGCCTGGAACTGGCCACCCTGCGACCAGAGAGCCCCATGCCCGAGGAGTAGGAGTGCCACAACCACAGCCCCGGTGGCGACTCCAGCTCTAACCATGTAAACAACACCCTCAAGGAGGAGGACTATGACGAGGACCTCCCTGAGGAGGAGGAGGGCATTACCTATTACATCTGCTACTGCCCGGAGGATGACAGCTACCTGGAGGGCATGGACTACAACGGGGATGAACATCTAGTCCATGGCATGCACCCTGTGGACACCAACAAGTGCCAGGAGCATCCACACAACATACCTCGTAACTGGACCAGTGAAGAGCAAAAATCAGGTGAGCACACATAATACCTAGTTTTAACTCCATATCGCTGAAGGAAGCACTGAAGAGATAGAAAAAAGTCCTGAATTGCTGACATCACCCCTTCCCCATCCCTGACAGAAGTGGCATGGTGCAGAGAGCTCTTCTGGGCACTGAGGGAGGGAGAACACAGAAATTGTGAAGCATTTAACTCAGTGCTGTCCTGGTAAAGCAGATAGGAAAACTAGACCAGACTCAGTGACACCTGCCCATGGAGGGGCATTTAAACTGGCCCTAGCCAAAGGGGAATCACAAACCCCAGTGTTGGAACTTGAGTTCCTCCAAACCTCACCACTGAAGGTTACAGTGCTCTGTGTCTCCAAGTAAACTTTAAAGGCAGTGCAGGCCATAAGGACTGCAACTCTTAACCGAGTCTTAGTGCTGAAGTGGGCCCAGAGACAGTGGACTAGGGGGCCATGCGACCTACTGAGACACCACCTGGGGCAGCTAAGGGAGGGCTGGCATTACCCATCCCCTAGTTCCAGGCTGCACAGCTCACAGCTCCAAAAGGGACCCTTTCCTTCTGCTTGAGAAGAGGAGAGGGAAGAGTGGGCAGGACTTCGTCTTGCATCTTGGATACCAGCTCAGCCACAGCAGGATAGGGCACCAGTCAGAGTCATGAGGCCCTGATGCAGGCCTAGGAGGCAGAGGTTGCAATGAGCCATGATCGTGCCACTGCACTCCCATGTGGGCAACAGAGCCAGATCCTGGTTCAAAAAAAGAAAAGAAAAAATAATAATTACAATGAGATATTATCTCATCCCAGTTAAAATGGCTTATATCCAAAAGACAGGCAATAACAAATGCTAGTGAGGATGTGGAGAAAAGGGAACACTTGTACACTGTTGGTGGGAATGTAAGTTAGTCTAACCACTATGGGGAACAGTTTGAAGGTCCCTCAGAAAGCTAAAAATTAAACTACCACATGATCTCACCAATCTCAATGCTAGGTTTATATCCAAAAGAAAGGAAATCAATATATCAAAGAGATATCTGCACACCTATGTTTGTTGCAGCACTGTTTTCAATACCTAGATTTGGAAGCAACCTAAGTGTCCATCAGCAGCTGAATGGATAAAGAAAGGTACATATTTGCAATAGAGTACTATTACGCCATAAAAAAGAATGAGATGCAGTCGTTTGCAACCTTACTGGAAATCATTATGGTAAGCAAAATAAGACAGGCGCAGAAAGACAACATTGCATGATCTCACTTATTTGTGGGATCTACAAAACAATTGAACTCATGGACATAGAGAGTAGAAGGATAGTTCCCAGAGGCTGGGAAGGGTAGTGGTTGGGGGAAAGTGGGGATAGTTAATGGACACAAAAAATAGAACAAATAAGACCTACTGTTTGATAGCACAACAGGGTGACCATAGTCAATAATAACTTAATTGTACATTTTAAAATAATTTAAAGAGTGTAATTGGATTGTTTGTAACTCAGAGGATACATACTTGAGGGGATAAAATACCCCATTCTCCATGATGTGCTTATTTCACATTGCATGCCTGTATCAAAACATATCATTTACCTCATATATACCTACTGTGTACTCAGAAAATTAAAAATAATTTTTTAAAAAAGTATTTTCTTGAAGCTGGCCTTCCTTTTTTTGCTTCTTGTTTTTGCTGCAGGTGTTTGGCACTGAAGAGTACAATGGCTGTTAGGGCAGTTTGGTATCACTGATGTGATTCATGCTAAGGTGCCAGCAGAAAACTGTTGGTCAGTAAAAAAAACCATTGCTTGTGCATTACCAGTGCCATTGTCAATACAATGAGACGGCAAAATGACATACTACTGTGAAAATAGTTTTTCTCTCTCAGACCCCTTGAAAGGGTTTCAGGACTCTTGAAGTCCACAGACCATACTTTTGAACATGGATGCTCTACATGAATCTCCTTTGCTCCTCTTCTCCAGCGCTGCTGCCTACCCCCATAAAAAACTTTCTAAACCAACCAACATACTATGTTCCTCAGATTAACATCTAACATGGCACAAGCAGCAAATATTCTGCTTCCACCTCCTGTAATCATTTTTCTAAAGCATAGATTTCTCATCCCCTTGCTTCAAAATCTCCCAACAGGCCCAAGTATACATAACAATTTAGAAGATGAAGATTGTATTTTAGATCAATAGGGAAAGTATAGATTATTGCATAAATAGTGTGAGGATAATTGAGTTAACATTGGGAAAAAATTGAATTACCTTCCAGTATATATCAAAGTAAGTCTAAATGATTATTGATACAATTTAAACCACAGATAAGTTAGGAATAAATATAATACGTATCTTGAGTACAGGATGGGAAGTCTACTTAAACACATAAATCCATGCATTCTGGTCAATTGATCTTTGGCAAAGGTACCAAGAACACAAAACGGAGAAAGAATAATTTCTTCAATAAATGATGGGAACATTTGGTATCCACAAGCAGAATAATGAAATTAGGCACTTATCTCAAGCCATATACAAAAATAAACTAAAAATGTATTAAAGACTTCAATATTTGCAAACCATCCACCCAATAAAGGGTTAATATTCAAAATATATAAGGAACTCAACTTAATAGAAAGAAAATAACCCAATTAACAAATGGAGAGAAAAATTAGCCGGGTGTGGTGGTGTACACCTCTAGTTTCAGCTACTTGGGAGGCTGAGGTGGGAGAATCATTTGAGCCCAGGAGGTCAAGGCTTCAGTGAGCCATGATTGTGCCACTGCACTCCAGCCTGGGCAACAGAGTGAGATCCTGTCTCAAAAATAAATGAATAAAAATAAAAAATGTGCCAAAGACCTGAATAGACATTTCTTGAAAGAAGACATACTAAGATATGACCAACAGATACACGGAAATGGCCAACAGAGATATGAATAAATGCTCAGAATCTTTAACCATCAGGAAAATGCAAATGAAAACCACAAGGAGACATCACCTAACACCTGTTAGAATGGCTACTATAAAAAAGATCAAAGATAAGTTTTGGTAAGAACGTGAAGAAAGAAGAACCCCTATACACTCTTCGTAGGAATGTAAGTTTGGTAAGAATGTGAAGAAAGGAGAACCAGTACACGCTCTTCACATTTTGGTAAGAATGTGAAGAAAGGAGAACCCATATACACTCTTCAGAAAACAGTAGGAAGTTTCTTCAAAAAATTAAAAATAGAACTACCATGTGATCCAGCAATCCCACATCTGGATATACATCTTTAAAATGAAATCGGTACATTACTACTATGTTCGTTGCATCAGCCAAAATGTCAGATCAACCTAAGTGTCCACCAACAGATGAATGAATAAAGAAACAAATATATGTCACATTTTACAGACACACACACACACACACACACACACACACACACATATATATAAAATGGAATACTATTCAGCCTTATGAAGAAGGAAATCCTGTCATTTGTGGCCACATGGATAAACCAAAACTTGGAGGACATTGTATTAAATGAAATAGACCAAGGCCCAAAAAGACAAATTTTGCATGATCTCACTTATATACAGAATCTTAACAATAACTGAGAGAGAGAATGGTTGCCAGGAATTGGATGGTAGGGGAGGAGGTGACGGGGAAATGTTGGTCAGAGGGTGATATGGTTTCGCTGTGTCCCCACCCAAATCTCAATTTGAATTGTATCTCCCAGAATTCCCACAAGTTGTGGGAGGGATCCAGGGGGAGGTAATTGAATCATGGAGGCCAGTCTTTCCCATTCTATTCTCATGATAGTAAGTCTCATGAAATCTGATGGTTTATCAGGGGTTTCTGCTTTTGCTTCTTCTTCATTTTCTCTTGCTACCGTCATGTAAGAAGTGCCGTTTACCTCCCACCATGATTCTGAGGCCTCCCCAGCCAGGTGAACTGTAAGTTCAATTAAACCGCTTTTCTTCCCAGTCTCAGGTATGTCTTTGTCAGCAGCATGAAAATGAACTAATACAGAGGGTATACAGTTTCGGTTGTACAGAACAAATAAGTTCTGGAGATCTATTTTATGGCATGGTGACTGTAGTTAATAATGCATTGTATACTTGAAAACTGCTAAGAGAGTAGATCTTAAATCTTCTCACCACACACAAAAAACAAATATGTCAGGTGATGAATATGTCAATTGGCTTAATTTAATAATTTCACCATTAAACATATTAAAACATCTCATTGTGTACTATAAGCATGTTTTTGCTAACTACACACTAATGAAGCTGGTAAGAAAAAAAACATTTGAAAGTGGAATCTAATGAAATAATTGATAATTTTTTTTGGAACAGAGTCTCCCTCTGTCACTCAGGCAGGAATGCAGTGGCGCAATCTCAACTCACTGCAACCTCTGTCTCTGGGGTTCAAGTGATTCTCCTGCCTCAGACTCCCAAGTAGCGGGATTATAGGCATGCACCACCACACCTGGCTAATTTTTATTTTTTATTTTTTTTTAGTAGAGATAGGGTTTCGCCATGTTGGCCAGGCAGGTCTCAAACTCCTTACCTCAAGTGACCCACCTGCCTCAGCCTCCCAAAGTTCTGGGATTACAGGGATGAGCCACCATACCCAGCCTATAATTGATAATTTTTTAAAGCACTATAAAATATTAAAAGGACCCAGTGCTTTGGGAGGCCAAGGCAGGACAACATAGCAAGACCCTATCTCTACCAAAAGTTTAAAATTCTAAAAAAATTGAGTGTGGTGGTGCATGCCTGTAGTCCCAGCTACTTCAGCCTCCTAAGTGGCATGATCACTTGAGCCTAGGAGTTTGAGGCCACAGTGAGGTAGGATCACACCACTGTTCTCCAGCTTGGGTAACAGAGCAAGATTTTGTCTTGATTAAAAAAGAAAATTTTTTTAAAAATTAAAAGGTAAATTGAAACTGGAAAAGAGTCACTATATACATACCAAAGTTTAATGTTTTTAATATTTGCAGTCTGCTGTTGTTTGGATGTTTCTTCCCTCCAAACCTCATGTTGAAATTTGATCTCCAAAGCTAAAGGTGGGGCCCAATGGGATATGTTTGGATCATACAGGCGGACCCCTCATGAATAGATTAATGTCCTCCCTTGGGAGTGAGTCAGTTCTCACTCTGCGAGTTCTCAGGAACTCTGTGATTGGGTTGTTAAAAAGAGCCTGGCATTTGTCCTCCCTTCTCTTGCTTTCTGTCTTGTCATGTGATTTCTACACACACAGGCTCCCCTTTGCCTTACATCAACCTGAGCCCCTCAATAGATACAGATCCCAGGTCTTGAACTTTCCAGTCATCAGAATCATGAGCCAAATAAACCTTTTATCTGTATAAATTACCCAGCGTCTGATAGGTAGCAACATAAAAGGTCCTAAGACAAAACCCTAACAGATTAATTAGAGAAAGATATAGCCAAAATATTTGACTAGGTAATTCACATGATAATGAAAATTGCTAATACATGTCCCTTTTCACGTTCGATCTTTCTTGTAGTGAAATAAATGTAATTAAAATAACATTTTTCTCCTACTAAACTAACAGAAAAAAACCAATATTGCTGAAGGATCATCTACCCTAATTCTCTGCTGGTGTCGATTCCCCTTCCCCAAAAAGTAGGCTGACTATAGTGACTTGCTTGATCAATAGGAAAAGGCAAAAATAATGTTTTAAAACGTCCATAGCCAGCTTTTAACAAGCCTGTAGCTTCTGCCTGGACTGTTTGCTCTTCGAACACTCTCTGTCTTTCAGAACCCAGCCACCATGTGTGAAAAGCCTAAGTCACAAGGAGTGGGCAGATGGCCAGGAGGAAACATCTACTTCTATGTGAGTCAAGTTAGGGTAGCATTCTCAGTTAAAGAAGCATGTGTTCTTTCTTAGACATCTTAGCCATTCAGGGTAAATGGACCTGAAATATCTCAGGAGGCAGTCAAGCCACATGTATTATCCATTCTCAGGCTGTTGGGGTTGTTAGCGGTGGTTTGTCTATATCAATTGGCCCATAGAAACCAAAAATGACAGCCAACAGAATAGCAGAGAATGACACCTAAATAAATAGAAAAGAGGGGAAAAAATGAATTATACTTCTCTTTTGGAGCTCTCCTGTGAGAACAAAGCTGGAATTGATATTTTTCTGGGGACCAACTGATTGTGGCCATCAACATTCTGAGTTATGAGAGGCACACATTTTTAGCATTAGTAAGTTATCCTAAGCAAAAATGTCTCCAGGCAGAGAGAAGAGACATCAAGCACTGTGCTTTTGGCAGCTGTGGATTTGCTGAGCTGTTCCTACAGCAGCATCATGTTGCAAAATAAGCAGTTTTCCAGGAATCAGGGGAACTGCCCAAAAGGCCTCTGCAGCTGATTAGAAATGGGTTCCAGTTCTGGCTATGCCAACTACTCTTTTTACAACCTTGGAAAAGTTAACCCTCTAAACCTCTGCTTCCATACCTGTAAAATGGGGATAAAAATACCTGCCCCACCATGTCGTTTGTGAGGATCAAATGAGATAACGCATGCACCATGCTCAGCATGTGCCTCACTCTTAAAAGTGTCCCAAGATGGTGGGTCATTTTCTTGCTACTGTTGCCAGTGATTTGCTGTTTAATGTTGGGCAAATTGCTTAGCTCCTGGCTACACTGGAAATAATGTTGCTGCCTCATTTACCTCCCAGAGTTAGTGTGGAGGTCACATGAGAAAATGAATTGAAGGAAGGCAATGCGATGTGGTGTTAGGTGGGAGGCATCCAAGCTGAGCCTCAAAAAACAGAGGCTGCACCACGGGGACAGGTTACTGAGCACCCAGAGGCAAGTGAGCAAGTAGAAAACAAGAGCACACACGTTAACACAGCAAAGAGCCTTTGAACATGTATCGTATTCATAGAATAACTCCCTTTGGTTCCAGGAGCTTTATATGCCTTTATTTCAGTTAACTTCCACAACCACAGTGCCGTGCAAATATTGTTACTCAAATGAGAAAACAGACTTAGCAAGGTTAAATAGCTGGGGCAAGGTCACACTAATTGTAAATGTCATAGCCTGTGCTCCACATCTGCAGCTGGGAGAGGATGTGATGCTGCAGCTGCTGCTGCCCAGGCTTCTTATCCTGCCAAATGCTATCCTGGGCAAACCTGCAAAGGGAGGCTGCTTCTGGCTGGAGAAGAATGGTGCACTCAGAGCCCACTCTGCTCTAATGCAGGCGCTGGCTGATCCATGGGGATCTCACAGCCGGCACAATGGACTCTGGCTGAGCTGCCCATGACCACCAGGGGGCCTTCGTGGGACCTCTGCAAATAAGAACAAACGATTCCCAGGACTGGCTCGCATTTGAAGATGGCTTTAGACCCAACAGTCAGTCAAACGTCACTTTTACCTGTTCTGAGGATAAGGGCAGCACCTGCACTCTCCCACTCACTTTTACCAGCTCCAGCTGCCTCCCAGTTCTACCACTTGGCACAAGAAGAAGGAAAGAGTTCCCTACAATACATTCCCAGACAGCTATTTCTACCTGCTAGATTACAACTTTCTCAATCTCTCTCTCTCTCTCTCTCTCTCTCTCTGTCTCTCTGTCTCTCTCAATATCTCTCTGTCTCTCCCCTCTCCCATCTCTCACACACACACACCTCTTATGAATAGTGTTTGTAACAGACACCAGATAATTTTTAACCTATATAATTGTATTCTTACAGGTTTATAAGAAAAAGCTCAGATCTTATTACCTTCTCAATTTTCTAGTTGCTATAAAATGGTATTTGTAGCACTCTTGACAAGATACATCTCAGCTGGGCACGGTGGTTCATGCCTGTAATCCCAGCATTTTGGGAGGCCAAGGCTGGTGGATAACTTGAGGTCAGGAGTTCCAGATCAGCCTGGCCAATATGGTTAAATATGCATATTTTACCATATTGGCCAGGCTAAATGTTTCTACTGAAAATGCAAAAATTAGCGAGTCACGGTGGCATGCACCTGTAATCCCAGCTATTTGGGAGGTTGAGGTGGGAGAATTGCTTGAACCCAGAAGGCAGAGATTTCAGTGAGCCAAGATAGCTCCACTGCACTACACTCCAGGCGGGACAACAGAGCGAGACTGTGTCTCAAAAAAAAAAAAAAAAGATACATCACATCTTCAAGCATTTCCTGAATGCTGCTAAGGAGATGATAAACATCTATGTGATAAACAACTTTACAACCATCTGTCTCTAACATAAGATCACATGAGGCCATTGTAATAAGTCCAAAGTTCATTAATCTATTGAAATAATTCAGGCATGTGTTAGATATATTCAGTTGTGCCAACAGAAAATTTACTGATTTCCTCAGAAAGAATAATCTAAAACCATGGTTTTCAGCCTTGGCTGCACAATGGAATCACCTAGAAAACTTTAGAAACACTGATGCCTGGGTCCTATCCCAAGTCTCTGATTTAATTGGCCTGAGATGTGGCCTGGGCGCCAGGTGATCTAATGTGCAGCCAAGCTCGAGAACCACAGATCTAAAAGATGAGGGAAACTGGGCTCAAGGGCAGTGATTAAAGAGCCACGTCTGGACACTCCAGAGGAAGGAAGGCGAAAAGTGATCTTCAGTGTGTTCAATCGACTTTCAGTTACCCATACTAATTGAAGAGAAGACTGTCACAGACAATTGTAAGATCTTAAACTTGAAAGTTCTTTTATAGTTTGCAAAGCATTTGATCTTATTTAAACTTCACCATAAGCCTAAGTGGTAGAAAGGTATCTATGCTTCTCTAATGGACGAGGAACAGGAGTCTCAAGAGTGAATGATTTGCAAAGATGTAAGTGGCAGAATAATTTCATTAGAACTATAATCCAGAATGTTCAATAGCCTCAAAATTCAAACAATAATTTCATTAGAACTATAATCCAGAATGTTCAGTAGCCTCAAAATTCAAACAATTTTATCTAGACTGTTAAATTCCTTTTGTCTCCCTGAGGAAGAGCAAAATCTGCTCATGGGTAAAAAACCAAACCAACCAACCAAACAAACAACAACAACAAAAACAGGAAACTTTTAAGACAAGATGGAGTAGCAGAGGGAAAAAATAATCAAATGAAAAGTTTCTCAGAAAACAATAATAGTGAGCTGACTTCCTATTAGGGATAATGGTGGCTGTCATTTCTTCCTGTATATGACACCTGGCAGAAGGTTGATATGGCAACGAAGGGTTAGGCAAAGAAACTTTTTCGTTTTCCCACCCATGAGACCTTCAATTGGAACCTTATTTGTCGTCTTCGAAGCAAGAATAAAAGTGGGATGAAAGCTTCTGCAAATTACCTTGGTATGAGATTAAAGGTAATTTTAAGGTCTTTGGAAGAACTGAGATGGTATTACAACAGTCCATGATAAGACCATTTTAATATTAAGCTATTCAGATTTTCAAAGAGTGCATCTTTTGACCCTTTGAGATTTTAGGTTGCTCTCTTATTCAGAGCTTTGGAAGCTGACTGCAGGGTTGGGGGGCATCTCATATATTTTCCCATCCACTTTCTTGTAGCAACAACACTACCTTTTCACTTCATGTGGTCCTAGTGGGGCTGTGATCTGGTGCTCCAGGTTCCCAGAGGGGCACATGATCTGGAATAGGTCACTCAGTACCTCATTCCCCAGCAATAGAAACTGGTCCATGGGTGGTAGATATCCCAAGTAGGGGCAATCAAGGTGTATGTTGGTTACAGATCAGTTACTCCAACATCTGCAAAGATAAACTTCAAATCTCAGTGGTTTAACAAATAGAAGTATATTTGTAATTCACATAAGTCCAATGTGGCTTTCCATATAGTCATTCGGGGACCGAGGCTCCCTTCATCTTGTGACTACCTTCTCTTCTCAGGTCTCAGAATCCTCCCCATTCAGCCAGCAAATGGGGAAATAAGACAAAAGAATCACTTTTGGAAGATTTGTAATGGGCCAAGCTGGAATGGAGGTTTTCCCATCTGCTCACATTCTGCCTGCTTGTAGTAGGACAACCAGTGTCTGAGGAGGCTGGTGGGTTCTGTCCACATGCTTTTAGTTGGCAGGAAAGGTTTTCATCAGCAGCCAGTTACTTAAACTTAAAAAAGAACACCATGTTCATAGCCTCAGGTCTTCCTTTTCTTTGGGGAGAATAGGTATGTGTAAGTTGGTAGGGAAGAAGAAAAATAGATATTCTCTTATCCAGCCTCCTTTGAATATCCCTCCAGGTTAACCATTTCCTCTAGAACATTTGCTGACCCACATCCAGGGCACCAGAAAACCCACAGGGCACCAGAAAGCCCTTTTTCTAATTCTCCTCCAACACTTTTGCCCCTACCAGCTGAGCTGTCTGCTTACTAAGGGTCACTTCTGCTTGTTCCAAAACTCTTTTATGCCAGTTGTTCTTATTGTTATGATTCAAGTATAAACCAAGTTTGGCTGGGCACAGTGGCCAAACTTGGTCACATGACTACTGCCAAGGAAAGGGAGGCTGGAAATACCACAGAGTTGTGAGGTTTGGTGACTAGCTCACTAGCTCTGCCACAAGGTCTTCCTCTGGGATTAGCATATGGGTGTTGGGAATGCTAAACTGGGGACACGTCTGCCTGAATGACGAGCAGCCATCTTTTCTAGTTGCAGGGAGGGATGTGATCACACTAAAAGAAGGGACTAAGAGTCAACCATCACATAAAAGAAGGCAGAGCTAAAAGATGGTAAAAAAGAGAGGAGAAGGGGAGAAAGAGAAGAGAGACTGAGAGAAGGAGAAGAAGAGGAGGAGGAGAGAGCACACATTCCATTGTGTTCAGGTTTGGTCAGTAACAACCCTGAACTTCTCAATTATGGGTGCCATCAGGACCAGCTACATAATTTGCAGCTACATAAGGGCAAAATTAAATTTGGAGCCCTTTGTTTAAAAATTATTAATAATTTCAAGACAGCAAGAGTCTTATCTGGCTAGAAGGCTTATAGATAAAGTAATCACACCCCTGCCCCATCTCCTTTATAATTATTACACATGGAGTTGTTCAGTAAATATTTGATGAGCAAAGGAATGCATTCTTAAGTTTTTGACTACTGTGTGAGAGACATATCTTGAGTGACAAAAACTGAAATCAGACATGAGCACTGCTGTGCCTCAAAGAATGTATAATCTATTGAATGATACAGCTGCATCATAATTGCCTCGATATTCATTCATCTCTTCACTCTGCTTCTGTCCTAGGTAAGCTGTCTATGTTGGTGTCCCTATGCACTTATCTGTTGAGCGCATTTGTAAAGTACCTACTGTGTACCCAGAACATGGGGACACAGAGGTAAAAGGCCTGCTTCCTGCACTTAAAGATTTCATAAACTCCTGGAGGCGAGGGAACAGTAACGTGGGAGGAAGAAGCGACAGCAAAAGCATGTGCATTTACATCACTTTGTGATAAGTACAGTGATGGAGTATTTGGGGGCTGTTCCGAGAATGCAGAAGGATCTATAATGCTCACAGCATGTGGAAGGAGCTCTGGTTTCCAGTTCTAGGCAGCCACTTAATGCCCAGTCTGAAACAAAACATAATGCACCTCACCCTGCACTCTCCCACCCCCTCAAGATCAAGTGAGATAATATGAGTGAAAGCACTTTGTAAAGGGTCATTCAAATGTTAATAAAGGAGTTTCTTGATGACAAAGTCTTTTCTGTTTATAGCAGTATCATTGGGCTGGCTTATTTGGATAAAGTACATATTTCTCCCATTCCTTTTGGAGTTTGGTGCCTTTTTTTTTTCTTTTGCCTAGTAGCTTGATTTCTTTTCTACTAAGGAGGGGCTAACCTCAACTGTATCCCCCTTTGCCCTGGATTCTAGAAAGTCCCGTGGCCCTGAGCAGGTGCCAGAAGTGGCTTGGAAGCAGTTAGCAGCAGTGCTCAGTTCATACAGAGGAACAGCTTGTTCCTGGAATGTAATTTTCCCTGAATCAAATCCTAGCTGAGACGGGAGCCTGAGCTGGAAAACTTCCAAGTTTTACTGCAGGGTTTTAAGAAAATTATATTTGTTCCAGCAAAAGAATTGTAACTGGAATGCAATACAATAAACTGTTCTAGAAAACACTTCCCAACCTCTATTGGCTTGTGAATACCTTTTTCAGTTTATAAAAACTTGCACATTTTTAGAAACAAATTATTATTTTTGCCTTGAATATGATAAAGAAATAATTTTTGCTTTTGTCTTTAGCACCTTAGTATTATAATACTAATTTTTAAAAAATATATATTTTATTGCGTTTTAGGTTTTGGAGTACATGTGAAGAACATGCAAGATTGTTGCATAGGTACATACATGGCAATGTGGTTTGCTGTCTTCCTCCCCATCACCTAGATCTGGCATTTCTCCTCATGTTATCCCTCCCCAACTCCCCACCCTCCTTCCTTAGTTCCCCCACACAGACCCCAGTGTGTGTGTGATGCTCCCCTCCCTGTGTCCATGTGTTCTCATTGTTCGACACCCGCCTATGCGTGAGAACATGTGGTGTTTGATTTTCTGTTCTTGTGTCAGTTTGCTGAGAATGATGGTTTCCAGGTTCATCCATGTCCCTACAAAGGACATGAACTCATAATTTTTTATGGCTGCATAGTATTCCCTGGTGTATATGTGCC